>CAODLS010190586.1:0-33852 GCA_948243855.1 Flueggea neowawraea | reverse complement strand
CACTGTGTTGGCAAAAAGGGTTCCAAAGAAGATACTGAACATCCACCAGTTGAAGAAGGAGAGCTTGTGAGCCTTCTCTTTAGGTTCAAAATCATCAAACTGGTCAGCACCAATTGTGGAGATGTTGGGTTTGGTTCCACCGGTACCTACTGCCAGAATGTAGAGAGCTCCAAAGAACACTGCTAGTTGTTGAGGCCTCTGTGCAGTTGTCAATGTTGACATCATTGCAGGGTGGTGGTCCTAGTGAAGGAAGTGACACTGTTAGTGTTAGTAGGCACATTACCTGTAATAAACCATACATTTTCAAAGTTAATTACTGTCATGAGTGTAGTTAATGAAGATTAATAAGTTCTTCTTTTAAATATGGTCGAAATCAACGGTCAATCGGTCATTATGCAAAGTAAACATCCAAGTTAACTTAAAGCAAGTGAAAAGAAAAATCCATGTTGTGGAAAATGCTAGGTACGGCTAATTTAGACCACATCCACTTCCAATCTTAAATACTGGTACAACTTATTTTGTCCTATCCTATAATATTTCAACGTTCTAGCAAATTATTATCACTCCTATTATTATTATTTTTTTAAACCAAGACCACATGATCCTCCCTTGGGAAGCAGTCGGTCGGTTCGGTTGAAAATGGAACCGAACCAAACCTGACCGATAAAATTTAATGTGTGTGAAAATTGAACCGATCAAACTAATATTTATGAAAAAACCAAACCAAAAATAATTCGTTGAAAATTCGGCCTATACGTGTTTATTCAATTTTAACATGTTTAAAATGAACCAGTGAACCTGTATAATTTTATAGCTAACCAATGAATTTAATACAAAGTTAGTTCAACACATCATTAACCATAAAAAAATCCTCACAAATCATAAAATATAAGATTACAACAATTTGTAATCATCTATTAAAATAGATTATATATACACATTCAATTTCTCCATGAACACAATAATTTTTTTTAACAGAAAAAAGAGAGTCGGGGCGATCAGTAGTAATATACCTCTACTGGACGTTACCATGCAAGCATTACTGCTACGGAATATTTCCAAGAGTCATAGCTGACACCGGCAGGGAACTTGGGCTCGTACACAGTGAAGTCACCGTAGCACCTCATTGAGGCAAGCAGTCATGGACCTGAGCACCTAGTTTTATTGTGTGTCACGAATCCGTTACAATTGACAACTCACAGTTATTGTCATTCTCACTCGTACCCACAACCTCGTGAACTAGGGTCACCACCCATGACCACCAGACTACCCTCAAGGGGTATGAACACAATAAAGTTTAACATAATAGTCCATATCATAAGAAATTAGAGTTTGCTTTGGTATTTATGAAGATGACGAGAAAATATAATAAGTTATTTTAAAGGTGGGTCTTAAAAATAAAAATTTAAAAAATGGGATAAAAGTTGAAATACGAGATTTAAGGGTAAAATTATTATATATAATATAATTTCAGTCGGTTCAATTATTTAAAGTTTATTCAGTTGAAAACCGATTAAACAAAATTACTCAAATTACTGAAAATAAAAAATTGAACCGACATCGGTTCGGTCGAAAATTTGGTCCGGTTCGTTTTCCGTCTCCCCTAATCCTCCCACTTGTGCCTTGTAAAACACAACCTTAATAAAAGCTTCCGTCTTTCAAGCTTAATTCACAAGTTGCACAAAATTTTGACCACTCATTCGTCCTTATCTGCCCAACAAGTTTATAATAGTCATCTCTAAGATTGAGAGACGAATATATTAAGAAAATTTGGTCGTTATCTATGCCAATTTATATTAATTATATCCGTATATGTAGATAATAATTGAGGGTGTTTAATAAAATAGTGGAACGTACTGGGAGATAGATCATGCAGGCAATGACGAAGGTCCAGTAGCGTCCAAGATGAGCATCAGCAACATAGGCGCCAAGAATTGGAGTCATCCACATGGTGCCAACCCAATTGGTCACATTATTGGAGGATTTTACTGTACCTTGGTGCAGCTTTCTTGTCAAGTATAGCACCAAGTTGCTTGATATCCCGTAATATGCCATTCTTTCGAATACTTCATACACTGCATTTACATAATTAATAGTCATGTCAAATTATTGAACCCAACTTTTAGAATTTAAATTTTGATAACAAAGTAAAGAATTGCCATTATCATTTCTCTAGTCACGTCGTTTTTTTTCTTTACTAAGTTATTTAAATGCTTAGATCGAAAATCGAATTCACAATATTTTATTGTTAGAATTGACTCCAATTTATAGTTTTAATATTTGTTAGAGTTGAGATTCCCATTTCAAGAACCCAAAAAAGAAAAAGATTCTTTCGCTCTCAAGGTTTAATAAGAGCACATGTTAAATATTTACTTCTTGATTTTGGAACAAACATGGTAATTAATTATTCGAAGCAATGAATTTGCATGTTTCTAACTAAAAGCCAAAATGGTTGGAAGAGTTTGTTCTTTGAGTCCGACGAAACGAACATGCATGTTCATACTTCATACTACATTGAGTTCGACAATTACTCATCGCCAACCACATGTCATATATATGGTGTGTGCATATGGACACTACTAATTATTAAGAGGAAAAAGTTCATGACTTCGGTTTGTAGGTAGGTAGGTGGAAGACTTAAAGGCTGTGAAGTCCTCTCTCTAAGCTGGACTTACTTTTTTTTGTTTTTTTTAGCTTGGAAAAATTTAATCTAAAATCTTCAATTTCTTAGCTCTTTATTATACACAAGATTTTGAAGTTACTGTAAGAATAGTGAGTTTTTTGGGTGAAAACAAAAAAAAAAATCGTATAAAACATAGTAAATGAACGAAAATGCAAGTTTTGAAAGGTTAATAGGAAATAATTAATCTCCAGATTTGAGCTTCAACAATTATATAACTCATAGCTTTATGAACGTGTTTCTATATGAGCACCAAATTACATATGTAACAACACTAAAATGGATTGAAAAAATTTGCAACTTAACTTAAAAGTTGTGGAAAAGTACTCAAAAGATTGGTTTAAAACCAAACATACTAGTACCGATTTAGTAATATCGAAGTTCTTCCAGTTCCAGCATTAAAAAATCGAGAGTTAGATACTTGTGAAATGTGAAACATGAAACCAAAAACAAGACTGGAGATTCTGTTAAAAGAAATTAATGGAGCTTGAGGAATTGCATGTTAGGGAATTGTGGAGCTGAAGAAGTGGGCTTAATCAGATATGAAAATGTAGGAAGGAAAACAGTGTAATAACCAGATAATCAACAAGTGTAGTGATATCGTAGGTGATGATGACAAGTTTAATTTAGAACTGAAATATATACACAGAGGGTGGGAAAGAGAGATACCAACAACGTAGGAGCAAGCTCTCCATCCACCTCTCTTTGATCTACGAACAGGATTTCCTTTAAGATCCACTGTTCCATCTTTTGTGTAGTCATCGATTCCTTCTTCCATAGCCATATTTTCTTTCCCCTTCTTGCTGCCTTCTATAAAGCCTTTGGTTTTTGGTTTTCCAACGTTTTTTTGTTCTACCCAATTTAGCTCAACTAGATAGAGCAGTTCTAAGTTGCAAGTGCCTATCGATACAACATTTTATAAGAGAAACTATACTAAACAACTGTACTTGTTCAATAAGTTTGGACCAATCAGGTAATTGTAAATATTTTGTACTAATTATTAAGTAAGTGATTGTCCAGTGAAGTGACTGGGAAGTTCTCCATGTGTTTCAAAGTTTGACAAACTAGTTTCGAAAAAATAAGATTTATAAACTAGATAATTCAGTAGAATAAATAAAAAAATAAAAACAAATGGTCTAAAATTTTACCAAAAAAAATACAAATTATCCTCTAATTAATCTCCTGTTTTCTACTCTTTCCCAAATTAAATTAAAAAATGAAACTGTATATGGTGATTGGTTAATTAACACGAGATTACGATTAATTAATAATAGAGTGTCAATCCACCAAACAAAAACTTGTCTAAAAATATAAATTGAGTATAGGAGTGAACATAGTTAATTCACATATACTAGTAAATAATTGTTTACTTACAAAGAAAAACAAAAAAAAATTGTAGAAATTCAAACAAATACCGAGAATATGAGGGCAGTAGAATTAAAGATTGCAATTCAGAAATAATTAATGAAAGAACGCAATAATAATAAAAACCTAGGCAAGTTACTTCATCTTTTAATAAAGTGAACTAATCATTGACACAAAACATAAATTCTAACCATTCTGATAGACAAGGTTATATACCGGTGAATACTCAAATAATCAATCTTTTTTTACCTTGGCGATAGTTATGGGAAATGTCTTGCAAATTATTTACCTTACTAATAAATAACCTCTGGGAAACGCCCTCCAAAATTTAATTTATTAGTACCAATAATCAATTAAAAAGGTCTTTATCTTCACCAGTAAAATAAGAAATGTCTCAATTCATTTTAACTAGATTATTTAATGTCTTAACACAATATTCGTATTAATTTTCCAGTAACAAAAGAACTAACAAGAGATGCTTGCAATCTTAACTAGCCTTATATTATCATGTCAATTACTCAATCATGCGTATTTGAATAATCAACACAATAATAAAGAGTTCGAAAGTACACTTATAATTAAATAAATACTCAAATAAACACATAAATAATTAAGTGTAGAAGTCTCACAATACACTTAAATTAAACTTTGAAAGTATCTCAACTAAAAAAATGTTTAGCAAGACACGTTGAGAGAAAAACACAAGAAAGCAAAACAACAATATCGGCTAGAATGTCCAAGAGAGCAGAAAAATCCCACGAATAGAGTATTTATACTTAAGACTAAAATGTAACCCTATTAGTAGTTCTAAAATAATTAAAGCATGTCTCTTCAAAAAAATATATAATTAAAGCATGTCAAAACAATCTCCAAAGGTAGAATAGGAACAATTTTAGCTCTTAATTTGTTTATCACGATTAATGAATATGTTTGTGTCATGAAGCTGTTATGTGAGAGAAATGAGGTGGACAAATCAAGGGCTGAGATTAATTGACCGTTTGAATGGTAATTTCCCCGTACTATAACCAAACCCGCTGAACGACACAACCATTCAAGAAAAAAACTTGACGAAACGGCATGAAACCAACTAGACGGTCTGAGGCCCATATTCGCATAATAATGTTGAATTAATTGAGTTGAGTTCCTTTGTCTTCGTACTACTACGAACTTTAAGTCCAACATAAGAAACGCCCAACAAACAGGGAAGCTAAAACTTAAAAGATAAAAGCCCGCCGCCAAAAAAATATAGAGTTAATTATGTTAGGTAGTTATTTAACAATTTAAATTTATAATAATAATATTTATATCTTTAAAATTATAAAAATAAATTTTTTAATTTTAATTTATAAGGATATTATTATTAAAAATTTAAATTTTAAAAATATTATATTTATAATGCAGTAAAAATTCCTGAAAATAGTTAAAATGTTTTAGTAGAGATTCTTATGGACTTCTAAAGATTTCCAATAAAATCTTCAAAAGACTGTGAATATCTTTAGAAATTTTTAGTTAAGATTCCTAAAAATCTTTGAATATTTCAAATAAAATCTTCAGAAGATCTTTAGAGATTTCTAAAAACCTCTAATAAAATCTTGAAAAGACTTTTAGAGACTTCAATGAAGACTCTAGAGACCTTCAATAAAATTTTTAGAAGACTAATAGAGATTTTAGTAGAGATTTCTGAAATTTTTTTTGATATTTTTAAAATTTAATGTCTGATAATTTTTATTTTTAAATTTTTAATTAAAATAAATGTGTAATTTTTCTAAAAACATATGTCCACGTGGTCCCATATAAAACCGAAGATTGTTCGTCTTGTTTCAGACAACAAAGCCGTTCAAGACTCTTTTTTTTGGCAATGGAAGAGACCAGCAAAACGGCAATAACCAACACCCTGTTGGCCACCAAACGCAATTCCGGCAAAACCTACAGTCAGCTAGCCGAGGAAACAGGTTTGACTAATGTCTATGTTGCCCAGCTCCTTAAGCGTCAAGCCCACCTCAAGCCCGACACTGCCCATAAACTTCGTGCAGCTTTGTCTGAACTACCCGAGAAGCTTATTCAGGAGATGATGAGACCTCCCATGAGGTCCTACGACCCCGCCTTGATTCAAGAACCTGCAGTTTACAGGTTTTGTTTCAGTTAACAGTTGAACTTTGAATTCAAAGGTCCGTGCTTTTTTGAGATGTTACTGTGGTTTTGAAATTGGGTTATCGAAAAATTTGAAATATTTGTAGGTTGAATGAAGCTGTCATGCATTTTGGTGAAAGCATGAAGGAGATAATCAATGAGGAGTTTGGTGATGGCATGTGAGTTTTGTTATCTCAAATTCCATTTTTGTTGTGATTAATCTTATTTTCCTTGTAGAGTTTGGCCATTTTTTTTGTTGCTTACAATTAAAGCATATTAAATTCTGCTTTCACTGTTAACTAAATTCTTTAATTAGATTTTGTCAGAAAATCAGATGATAAAAGATAACGCGGAATAACAAAGAGCAATCACACAAGAACACAAGATTTACATGGTTCGATCAATTCGATTTACATATACGGGTAGAGCACAAGTAATTCTACTATTCAGAGGAAAAAATAAGCACAATGACTTAAAACAGCGTTCAAAAGCTTACCAAAATGTTTACTAGCTCCCTTTTATAGTTTACAAGTAATACAAGCCTAAATAAGAAGAGAGAAACCCTAAAAAAACCCAAATCCATTCTAACACGTTCAAGAATAAAGACACGAGCATGAAAGGGTAAAACACAGTCGAAACTGGTCCAAACACGGCTGAAATCACTCGTCCGTGTGAAACCATCCGATGCACGGTCTAGGACATGGCCGTGTAGTAGGTCGTGTCCCTGTGCTGTCAACACATGGTCTTAGACACAGCTGTGTGTCAGGCCGTGTCTCCAGCGAAAACATATTCTCTTCCGGAAAGTGAGTTTCATGCCCGTGGGAATGCCCGTGTCCACCCAGTAGCCAGTTTTCCGTCACAAACCGTCCATTTTAGCTTGATATTACTTCCTTCAAGGTTTTGACTTGCATCTTGATCAAGAAAATCACTTCAACATTAACAATTCTCTACCATGAAGTGAATTTTCTTTTCCCGTCCAACTTTGAATCTCGAATCACTCATCTGTCACACCACCCCGAAGGGTCTCAAGTCCTACAACAACGAACCAAGTCTAACCTGGACTTGCCATCATTAGCTAGCTTTTCATCCACTCCTAACAACACAACACTCCGCATATTTTCTGTGTCTTCTAGTGACTGCTTTTGAAAACCACCAACACAATTACCATGCACTGGTTCATTTGTTGTTAGCCTTTGTAAATCAACCTGATTAATCTTTGCATGTTCCGGAGTCTTGATCACAAACTCCACCCGTTTTTTAGCAGAACTCACAACAATCTTTAAACCATTAGCAACAACCGAATTGTCAATCAAGGTGTAAATGTCATTCTGCAATTTACCCTTCATCACCAACGAAGAACCTTTGCACACCCGAATTTCTCCACCTCTTCCAGAGAAAACATAACCATGCTTAGCCAAAACACCAACAGAAATCAAGTTCCGTCGCAACCCAGGGACATACCAAGCATCAAGTTTTTTGACCTTCCCGTCATGCATCCTGGTCTTCAAAGATCCACTACCTTCAATACTCAGCTTCTCACCATCTCCTAATTTCACACTGTCTTTCCATTCTTTAAAAGAATCAAACAGTTTCTTAGAAAAAGTCATGTGATAAGTTGCACCAGTGTCAATAACCCAGCTATCTTCAAATATATATGCAGAAACAATCAACACTTCACTACTCACCCCATCATCAGAATTATACTGAAATCCCACAGAATTATTCTGAACTATTGTTGCCCTTGACCTCTCATCGTTTCCCTTATGTGGACAATTCTTTTTCATATGCTCCATCTCCTTACAGTGATAACACCTCAAACAATAATTCTTTCCTATTCTATTGCCCCTACTCACGGTTAACCCGGACTTCACTCTGTCTCCACCCGAACTAGAAGTTAACATCTTCAGTTCTTTAGACAAAAAAGCATCATTCACATTATTAACAGAAATTTTATCTATACCATGCATGATAGTATCAACAAAACTCTCATATGATTCAAGCAATGAATATAACAGAAACATAGTTTGATCTTCATCTTCAATGTCAACACCAACACCTTTCAAATCTAATACAATCCTATTAAATTTATCAAGATGTTCTTTTACCTGCATGTCTTCTGACATCTTCAAGGTGTGAAACAACATTTTTCTGATAAAGCTTGTTCGATAGAGATTTCTTCTGATACTTACTCTCAAGCTTCTGTCACAAGCCTGTTGCAGTAGTTGCATCAACTACCTCTCTCAAGACTTCATCCGCCAGACTCAATAGAATTGCACTATGCGCTCTCTTCACAGCCTCCGCTTTCTGCGCCGTTGTCAGTTCTACCGGTAATTCTCTTCACCTTCAATTGCCTCCTCATACTTCTGTTGAACCATAATCGCCTTTATCTTCAACTCTCACAGCGTGAAATCATTTGAACCATTGAATTTCTCAATATCGAAATTATACGAAGACATCTTCTTTCTGCAGAACAAACCAGGAGTTTCTGAACAAACAATTGTGGCTCTGATACCACTTGTCAGGAAATCAGGCGATAGAAGATAACGCGGAATAACAAAGAGCGATCATACAATAACACAAGATTTACATGGTTTGATCAATTCGATTTACGTCTACAGGCAGAACACAAGTAATTATACTATTCAGAGTCAAAAACAAACACAATGGCTTACAACGGCGTTCAAAAGCTTACCAAGACGTTCCCAAGCCTCCTTTTATAGTTTACAAGTAATACAAGCCTAAATAGGAAGAAAGAAACCCTAAAAAACACCCAAACCCATCCTAACAAGTTCAGGAATGAAACACAGGCATGAGAGGGTAAAACACGGTCGAAACTGGTCCAAACACGGCTGAAATCACGCGTCCGTGTGAAACCGCCAAGTACACAGTCTGGGACACGACCGTCTATCAGGCCGTGTCCCTGCGCTGTCAACACACGGTCTTGGACACGGCCGTGTGCCAGGCCGTGTCCCCAGCGAAAACATATTCTCTTCCGGATAGTAGTTCCACGGTCTACGCCACGCCCGTGGGAATGCCCGTGTCCACCCAGCAGCCAGTTTTCCGTCACAAACCGTCCATTTTAGCTTGATATTATTTCTTTCAAGGTTTTGGCTTGCATCTTGATCAAGAAAATTACTTCAACATTAACAGATTTCAAGTAATTGGTTGTTGTGTAGCAAACCCTTTTTCCTCCTCTTGATAGTGATTTCTTGTTAGACAATTTTTGTGCTGGGACAAGTTATAAAATTTCCTGCTTGGACTGATCATCATTGCTTTAGTTCTGGTATTCGTAACTCATTTCTATTTTAGCATTCTTTTCTTTTTCTTATTTTTTTGATAATGGATAACTTATTTTCATGAATCATAACAATGGGAATACGTTGTCTATCAGCTTTTGCTGAACAGTCTTAGACGTCAGTAACGAACGAATTGCTAAGTTTTAGAAGTACTAACTTTTCAAAAGGAAGTTCTTCGGACTAATGATGGGAAAGTCAGTACAACAACTAAGATAAACTGTTGTATGTGTTATTGAGTTTTTCGCAAAACTTGTTGTTCAACATTCTCGTTTCGTTTCTTGTGAGGCACATTAGCAATCAGACAGCATGCTGGTGGATTTTTTGCCCCCTTTGTTGTTTAGCTCTGGTTAGTTGCTATCTTGGATATCATGAGAATGGATTCATTCTAATTGCAGTATTCACTTTGTGTTCATCATGAAAATCTGTGTGACGATCATTGGCTAATAACTGTCGTGAAGTGATTTGATTACGATAGCTCTTTCTCATTTCTTTGTATGTGCCCTATTTTCCTCAGCGTGTCAGCTATAGACTTCTACTGCTCTGTTGACAAGGTGGAAGGTGTGGACGGGAAAGATCTGGTAGTTGTGACATTCGACGGCAAGTATTTGCCTTGCTCCGAGCAGGTGGGTGCCCTTCAATTACTCGTAATCATCAAAGAAACGCAAACATTTAGCCTTCTGCAATTAAATGGAAGAGAAGCTATCGATTAAATTTGCAAATTCTTTTCCATCTTTATATCGTTACATACGAATTTGGTGCATCACATTGATTGATCCTAAAATGACATGAATGTGTAATGACCTTGTGTTAAAATTTCCCTGCAGAAATCGGAGCATATGGTTTCAAGGCAAAATTAGAACTCAAGTTGATTCATCTCCATGTTGCGATTTGTGGATTTAGAAGTGAACTCTTCCATTGTGTCTTGCCATGCTTTTGTATCTCATTTACTTGCGTTGGATTATGCATGTGGCCACTAGCCTCTAATAAAATTGCTTTTGCAGTCCAATAAATTTGCTTTGTTATATTTATTTACCATATTGTATATTATAAATTAAAAAAAGTCATTTTTTATTTTATTCTTTTTATTGTGTGATCTAGTCAATTTACAAATTTATTGATTATGGTATGTACTTCTTAAATATAAAAGAAATGCTCAATAAATTATTCAATTGAACCAAAAATTCAAACATGTAGAACCCGTTTGTCATTACAACATATAATATATATTATTTTATAATGATCGGTGATGAATAAATAATAAAAATTATAAAAAATATTATATTTTTAACAAAATATTATATATTATATACTCTATAAAATATATTATATGTTATTATTAATAAACAATCTTGTAATTAGTAAATTAATGAGAAAAAACATTAATTACCAAATTCCATTTAAAATAAAATATCTCCACGAGAAATATCCACGCGTCAATAACACATTCTTAAAAAAGGTCAGCGGGTAATGCATTCTATCTCCCTCGTCAGAGAAAACCTCACCTAGGTTTTTCCGTATTACGTACTCCGGCGCACTCCCACTGTACCACATCCTCTGCTCTCGCTCCATTCCCGAATTCCCAACTCCGTTTCTCCACCTTCTTCGTTTACGAGGTACAGAAAGCGCCTATTTCTCATGCCTTCACCATTATAGTAGCTAGAACCTAATCAGTTATCTTCGCATTGTTAGGGTTTTTTTTTTGAAGTTATGCGTTGATAAGAATTTTTGCTATTAAGTTAGTTACTTAGGGAGTTTGTTGCTATGTTACAGTTATAGTCTGTTTGGTTAAAGTGACGGTGGCGGCGGAGTTTGTTGCTGTAGGAGTCATCATTTTGGGGGGAGATGGGAGGATCGAGTAGGCGAAGAGATAAAAATAGAAGTAGCGAGCAGTCCTCCCATGATCTTAGCCATGGAGAGACTGCGGCACGGACTAGGCCTTTGAGCTTTGACGAGATTATGTCTAGGAGGAAGAAGAAGAAGATGGAATTGTCTGAGAGTGGGAAAGGTTTGGAAGATTTGGGAGATCACGTTGCTAGGAAGGATGATGAATCTGGGAGGGGTGATGTGGGTAGTAAGGATGCTCCTCTCGGTTTGGAAAGGGACTCGAAGGAGGAACATGTGAAAGAGAGCTCAAGGAAGACACGGGAAAAGACGTATGGTAAGGATGAGGATTTGAGTAGAAAAAAGGGGAGAGAAATTGGGGAATTGGATGTCAAATTGAGACCTGAAATGAGCAAAGATTCGAGAACTGAAGGCAAGAGTGAAACAGACCGTGGCAGGAGAAAAAATAGCAATGATTTTCATGGTGAGGATGCAAAGAAGCATTTAGGAGATTCAGTTGGGAAGTATGGGCGTCCAGAAGGAAGTAGAATTAAATCTGTCATAGAAGTTACAACTAAGGACAAGCACGGTGAAACAGTGTATGGTAGGAGAAAGGGTGATTCACGGGCTAGCAACAAGTCTGAAAATGAAGCTGGAAAGAGGCATTCAAGAGATTTGTCCAGGAAGAGTGAACGTGCTGATGGAGCTAAAATGTTGGAAATGGAAGACAAGAGGAAGTACCAAAATGGAGTTGATGAGAAAAATAAAGATAAGAGTAATTTTAAAAGACAAGATCTTAAGAAAGGGCATGACTCAGAAATGCCAGAGATGAAGGGCAGGAAGGAGTCACAAAACCTGCATTATGAAGAAGAAAGATTGAAAAGACAGCGGTCAAGAAGTAGAGAGCGTGAGGAAAGAAGAAGAAGCACTACTTCACCCTCACTAAGGGCACATAAACGAGCGTCTTATCATGGGAGAGAGCATCATCCAGAGATATCCCCATATTCTCATAAAGGGAGACCTGAACGACGACATTCTGACATTGACCGGAGCAAACTAATAAATAATGGTTCTAGTAGCCACCAGAGGAGACATGGCGGCTCAAGTGGTCTTGGTGGCTATTCACCTAGGAAGAGAAGATCAGAGGCTGCTGTTAAGACTCCTTCCCCAGTTAGACAGTCACCAGAGAAAAAAAGTGCTAAATGGGATCTTGCACCTGAAGGAACTGACAACACTGTTTCTACTTCAATAACTTCCAATTCTCAGTTGGTGAACCAAGCTGCCTTGTCAAACATAAATGAAATAGTTGGTGCTGTTCCACCTTCTTTAGGTACTGTGAAGCATATGTCTGTGTTCTCTCCTGGTGTTTTGTCAACCAGTAATTTCGTTACCAAAGACTCCATTCAATTAACACAAGCTACTCGTCCTATGAGGAGGCTTTATGTGGAAAATGTTCCATCTTCAGTCTCTGAAAGCACTATGATTGAATTTCTTAACAATCTATTGGTGTCTTCGGGTGCCAATCATATCAAAGGAACGCAACCATGTCTTAGCTGTATTGTAAGTCATCTTATTGTCGGTGAATAAACATGCATTATATCGGTGCTATATGTATGGTAATTTGAGTGCCTTTTTTACCGCAACTGCAGATACACAAAGAAAAGGGACAAGCTCTTGTGGAGTTTCTTACACCTGAGGATGCTTATATTGCCCTTTCTTTTGATGGCTGTTCATTTTTGGGTTCCTCTATCAAAATCAGACGGCCCAAAGACTTTGTTGAAGTGGTAGTAAGAGCAATTCACCTGTCCTTTCATTTATATATATATATATATATATATATATTGTTTTTTTTTTGAAAGGCTGTATCCTGGTATTATAAAGTTTGCTGTTGTCTGATTGGTTTCATAATTGTTATGGCGTGGACTCATTTTAATGGTTTTCATTTTGAATACTCGAGCAATGCTGTTTAAGCTTGATATTGATTCTTTCTTTCTTTCATTTTCCCCCCTGGCTGTTGGTTTCTTATTTGTCGGTTTATTATGTAATTGTCTTGCAGTTGCCTAAAATGCAGTTATATGTAAGACTGTAAGTGCAATAGTTGTCTGATGCCTGATGGCAGTCTAGGTAAAGTCTAGTTTATTAGTGCACAGTGTGTGTTTGAGTGATCATGGTGTAGCCCCTGCCCTTCTGCCCCAACTATAAATAAAAATAGGGCGTGGTTATTGGGATCTACTTAGAAATGAAAGAATTATTTTTCTGGGGAACATTAGAATGTTGATGTTAAGTTATATTTTGCTTGATCAATGCATCTGTATTTAGGAATGGGGCTTCTAGCTGCTCAGTTCCCCTTTTGTGTGCTTTGCTGGTCATGTGGCAGCAGTTTGAGACCACCCTATTTCTGTTGTTTAGGTTAGATAATTGTAGTCTATGAACTACTTATAGGTCTAAATGTTTAATTTATAACCATTATAAGATTATATATAGCAATATGGTTTAGTTCTGGTTGATAGTAATGGTTTTGGATTTAAATATGGGTATTGTGCATTAGTCTCTATTAAGATGAGAATTTTAATATGATTGGCAATGTGCACAAGTACATAGAGTCCTAGGATAAATCATGACCATATAACTCTGAAAAACTAGCTGAAGGATAATTATTCTGAAGTTCTGCATGATTCACCATTATGTGCATTTGTTCTGGTTCTGGAAGCATATTTGAGACTGCTCTTCAAATTAGGAAATGTTGATATAACTCCACTATCAATATATTTGATATAGATCTGCTTGTCTAGTTACATCAGATTTATTCTGACTGTCATGTTGAAATCTCTTCAATAGGGTGTTTATATTGGATGTGTCATAATTCTTGTTCTGGATGGTGAAGAAGCTGACTCCTTAAAAGGAAGATGTCCTGGTGTATCACAGGTTTCATGTGCATGGAGCTTCATTTTCTGGCTTTGGTTTTGGGCCACCTAGGCTGCTCAAACAGTAATATTTTATCTAACAAAGCAGTGTAACATTTTTATTTATTTGATATTCAATTTCTGAAATTGTTAGAGATATATTATTTGTCAAACTTGATGGTATTATTGGTTATATGGACGTTTCACTAGGAGATATATGTTTTCTGGAACGTCAAAGAGAATTCGACCAAATTAATGTTTAAATATATTCTTGGATAGTGAAATTTTTTTATTTGTCTTTGACCTAATGCCTTGTGCAGGACACTTCATGGCGAGTGTTCATGCATGTTTGACAGTGCTGATATATTTTTATAATTTTGTCAATACTATTCATTATCGTGCAGATGACTTTTTACCCTCAAGTGTATTTATTTCATATTTTGCTGCAAAATCATTGTCCTTGTATTTGATGCTGTTGGCATTCTTGGTTTTTTAATTTCTAGAAGGAAAGTGGTTATTAGGCTTTCTTGTACTGCAATTGCATTGTTCCTTGTATAGTTAGTTCTCCTGCTCTATTTTTTGGCGCCATTTCTGCTATTGTCAAGCATGATACATTGATTTTTTCAATGTCTTGAGGTATAATGAGTTCCTCCTGTGTTGTAGATTTTCTGGTGCCTTGTTTCTTAATACACTTGAATTTTACAGATTTGTCGTCCCTTTAATTACAGAAACAGGATTGCAAGATGACAACCATTGCATGTTTGATGCTCTTTTATGTTAGGGGTTTTTCCTCCTCTTTAACATTTTATTTTATTGAACTCCTATTTAATCTTTTGATTTCTTGACCACTTTATACATTGGACTACTTCTTGATTGTACTTGCATTGGTTTGGTATTGCTCTGTGGAAAATTTAAGCTGCTTGCCTACTTTTTTTGGACTCGTTATACTTCTTTGCAATTTCTGAGGCATATTGTGGTTACTATCCATGTAGCAGGTTTTCAGACAGTTGCTATTTTCATGCAGACTGGAGTAAAAGAAAAATCAGTTTCTGTGGTTGATTCGACAAGTGCAAAATCAGCTGCTGGGGTTGATTCAGCAAGCGAAAAATCAGTGGCCTTGGTTGATCCAATAATTGACATTGTAATGGACTCCCCTAACAAGGTATGCATCTCTGTCTATCACGCACAGTCAAACACAGCAAGGGGAGGGAATATCTTTTAACTGTTACTGTGTACAGATTTTTTTCAGTCTTTTATTCATGCTTTTATCCTTTTGTGAGTTGTGGGTGCAGATCTTTGTTGGTGGAATCTCAAGTGCGCTTTCCTCCAAAATGGTAATTTGATTTTAGTGTGTTCCTCTAAGCACATCAATCCATTGAGTGTCGTCCTTTTGATTCGAATATTTGTATCCAATGGCGTGGTCCTCTCCAAAAAACTGTTGCATCTTTTCTTCTTTGTATTGATTCTATTATTTGATTTTTTTCCCCTTTTCGTAGCTCAAGGAGATTGCTGGGGCATTTGGACCATTGAAGGCATACCAGTTTGTGAGCAGCAAGGATCACAGCGAGCCATTTGCTTTTCTTGAGGTAAAGTTTCCTGCTTTGTTATCTCTTGCTTGCTTCATAGAGGCATGTTCTTCATTAGGGATGGTAATGGGTAGGATATGGGTAAGGTATACCAATACTCTTACCCGTACTCGTAGTTTATATTATGTACTCATACCCTACCCGTACCTGTACGGATGACAAAAATTATTACGCGTACCCTAACCACAGGGTATTTGTTTACCTATAGGATACTCATTTACCCGTAATTTAAATTTAATTAATTAACTTAACAAATAATATACCATCAATTTAGAACAATAGATTAGAAAAATACCGGAGATAATATGAAATACTATATTCACACAAAATAATATAAAAGTTATAATTTATAACTCAATGTAGTTAATGAAATAGTAATGTGATAAGTTATCATTTGAAATTTCTAAATTGCATTTTCACAGACTTGTCTGAAACTTGTTTAGATTTTGTCTAAACTCTCGTTATATTTCAGACTTCTTTAAAATTTTTTTAAAATTTTTTTATAACTTGTTTATACGTTTATATATTGTTTATATGTTATCTATATATTGTATATATAATATTTATATGTTGTATATATATTTATATGTTGTATTTATGATATATACAAGTTACAAACATATCATAAATAAGTTATAGAATTAATACTTGTATGTTTTGCATTTCTGTAAAAGATATAAAAGTTACAAATATAGAATAAACAAGTCATAAATATAGTATATATAAGTTACAAATATAGTATAAACAAGTTGTGACACTAATACTTGTATGTTTTGTATCTTTATGAAAGATATACATGTTAGAAATATAATATAAATAAATCATGAACATAACATAAAAATAGTATGTACAAGTTACAAATATAGCATAAACGTCATAATTTTTGAAAAATAGAACACCACCAATAGAATATCAACAACATTCCAACAACATATAAACAAGAGTTGGTAAATTTGAAAATATATATTTGTGAATTTGAAAAAATTAAAAAGTGAATATGTAATATACAAAAGTGGATAGTGCAAAATAAATATTATAAAATATCGTAGATCTATTGTGTAAAAAGCTATATATAATACATGTGTGTGTGTGTATGCATATATACATATATATAATACATATATATAACATGTATATATAATACATAATATATATATATGTGTGTGTGTGTGTAATACATTATGGATTCATGCAAATGTATATATAATACATAATGTATGTATAATACATAATGTATTATATATACATGTTATATATATGTACACACACACATACATTATGTATTATATGTACATGTAATATATATGTACACACACACATATATATATATGAATATATGTATTATATATATGTAGCGGATATGGGTAACGGGTAAGGATACGAATATTACCCACCGGGAAAGGGTACGAGTAGAGTATTTCTATATCTATACCCTACCCATACCCGCACAGTAAAATACGAGTATTACCTTTATCTATACCCATATCCAGTCAAAACGTGTAATACCCGCATTAACTGAGTACGGGTAAGGCCGGTACCCGTCGGTTGGGTATAAATTGTCATCCCTTTTATATTGCAAATTACTACTTTATGGAAAACTTTCCATTATTTTTCATTTGCAGTTTCCTACTTTCTTTTTTTCTCGAAACTGATCATCCGTGTCTTCGGACCTTTAATATTCATGCTCTCAACATCAGTATGCAGACAAATCAGTTACCCTCAAAGCTTGTGCGGGTCTAAGTGGTATGAAGTTAGGTGGGAAAGTAATAACTGCAGTTCAAGCTGTCCCTGATTCGTCATCTATGGTAATAATGAATTTGTACTCTAGTTTATTAATTTTGTGACTGTTTGCTGTTCCATGAATTATGTATGTGCATGCACTAACCCAAACAAACATCGTAATAGGAAAGTAGTGAAAGCCCATTCTGCGGCATTCCTGAGCATGCAATGCCACTTCTTGAGGAGCCTGCGCTAGTCTTGAGGCTTGAAAATGTGGTATGGAACATATTGTTTTGTTCCCTTTTATTGATGTCCTACTATAACATATAATTTTGGTCCAAATTTCGATATTTAACTATTCTTTTTCTTCTCTGTGAATTAGTTCGATGCAGAAGCCCTTTCATCACTGTCTGAGACAGAAATTGAAGAAATTTTGGATGATGTACAATTGGAGTGTGTAAGGTTTGAAAGAATATCCCCATTGTTTTGTTTGCACTTACTTCCATGCTTATATTGTATTTACATTATATGTTGTCTCTGCAGGTTTGGAGCTGTCAAATCTGTTAATGTTGTCAAGGGTGATCCAAATCATCCTTCCTCCTCAGAAGCATGTGATGTCAATGATGATATGGTTACTGATGGAATTGATCAAAACTTTGGGAATGATGAAGTGAATGCTAAAACAGAACCCCTCAAAGAAGCTGCATTAGATGAAGCTGTTGAGAGGAGCATTGTTGATGAGAAAATCGCAGGTGATCTCATGGAGGATGAGTCACATCAGCCACAATCTTTGGATAATAGCAATGTCCGAGACAGCAGTATTCCTGATGATAAATCCGCTGGAGATTGCATGGATGATGACTCACATCAACCAGAAACTGTGGACCACAAATCTATGGAAAGCAACAGCAACGTTGGTGAAAAATCTGAAGGTGATACCATGGTGGATGAGCCATGTCAACCAGAATTTGCAGGACAAAGTGGAACTGATGAAGGTAAAACTAATGATAAACCTGATGTTGATCTCCTTGAGCACGGTTCATGTCTTCAAGGTGATCTTGGTAGTGATACTGTTATTGAAGATTTTTCCCGCAAGACCACATCCAACTCTCAACCGCTCCCACAACTCGCATCAAAAGATGAATCAAACTTGATTGTTCAGGAGATCAAGGATAGCATTCAAGTGGACACGGGTGCAGAAACTGGATTGGCGGCTATAGGATGCTCAAACGTGGATGAAATCAACGAAGAGGCGAAGCAACCTCCGGCAGCCAATAAGGCAGGAACAGAAGCAGATGCTGTAGAGAAGGGGAACAGAGAGGAAGATGATCAAAACCTTGGGGACATTTTTGAGCCAGGCTGTGTTTTCGTGGAGTTCAGAAGAATTGAATCCTCACGCATGGCAGCACATTGTTTGCACAGAAGAACATTCGACGATCGGTTCGTGACAGTGAGATACGTACCTCTTGATATCTATCGTGCCAGATTTCCAAGATGAATATGGATAGCTGATTGGCAGAGGCAGATGAAATGCAGTGGGTGAGAAATTAGATTGAAAGAGCTTCCTGTCAACCTCTGATGCATTCATCCAACATTTTTGGAGCAGTGTTGAAGCATTGTATGATCTCATCATTAGTAGCCTAAGTTGACATAGGGAAAAAGAAAATGTTATCGTTGCTAATGGTGAAAACATCTTGGCAATGTATTGTTGTATCGAAATCTGATGAAAGTTTCATTTAATTCCACACAAATCGTTTTTAGAGAAGAATTTTTAGCCATTTACATGTAACTTGAGGTAAATCACAGCAAATGGACACTACAGTATTATGTATGTGTTGTAATTTTTGCGCTTGATGTAACGGACAAATAAAACTAGTGGAATGCTCCATAGCAACATCAGAGTGGCGCAGCGGAAGCGTGGTGGGCCCATAACCCACAGGTCCCAGGATCGAAACCTGGCTCTGATATAGAGTAGCTTCCACTCCACCTCTTTTTCTTAGCTATTGCTAGTATATTTGGGAAAATCACATTTTTATAACCAAATAAAATATTAATTTTGACAAATACTATTTAAAATTTTAATTTTGCAAAATATGAGAAAAATAAAATTAAGTTAAAAAATGTCATATTCGCAAAAAATTGATTTTTTTGAGAAAAATAAATTTTAATAAAAAAACTATTTTTTCAGAAAGTCTTCAAAAGAGAGTTTTCACTTTTTTTAAATTAAGCTGAATAATTTGTGTACATATATTTGATACAAATGAAATTTATAAATTTTAATTTATTTGATATCATCTTTTTTTACTTTACAAGTGTGATTTCAGAAGACCTTTAAAAGTGTACAATGGTCTACAAAAATCATTAAAGATTTTCATAGGGTCTTTAGAAGTCTTCAAAACGTTTTTAGAGGGCCTTCAATAGGTCTTCATAGGTATTCAGGTGGTCGTCATAGGTCCTCATAAACTTTTCAAAAGTGTATACAATATTAATTCCAAAGGGCATTCAAAGGTCTACAATGGTCTATAAAATTCTTTAACGAACTTTAGGGGTCTTCAAAGGTCTTAAAAAACTCTTCAAAAGTTTACAAAACATCAAATTTAGATTCTCACCACCACCAACACCAGATCGATTTATGCCGCCGCCGCCACCACAAAACTCAATAAAAACAACCAAACTCGACAAAATCAATCTGCAAAAAATCGAACAATAACAAACAACAAAAATATATTCGCAATATCCAACATACGTTTACAAACAAAAGTTTTTATTTTACAAATTTAAGCATTAAAGCCTCACAAATTTAAAATACAAACAACATTTATTTAAGAACTTATGTGAACAAACTAGAATGTTTTTGTAATTTTAGAAAAATTAACAAGGCAGCAGCTAGGGTTTGAACCCTAGCCGCCGCCTCCATCAATAACATCAATATAGTCGCCGCCTTCTTCCCACCTAGCCACCATCATGCGATTGCTCCCAGGCTCCGTCACCTCAAATAGTTATGTTGTTCTTGTCACCGTCGTTTGTTTCACCAAGACCTGACGCGAACCGCATCTCTGTTCGATTTCAAATCATTGTCGTCTCTGTTTTCTTCTTGTTAGAGATCGAAGTGAGCGTGGCTTAGATCGAAGTCGAGGAATGGAAGAGAGAGCAACAAAGGAGAGTATGGTGGCGAACGAGTATGAACAGAGAAGAGAGCAAGACTGTGGTGAGAGGGCAAGAGAGAGAGAGAGAAGAGCGACGAGAGAGGAGGACCCAAGTCTAGAAGATGAAGATAGATGAGAGGGAACAGTGACAAAGAAAGAGAGAGCAGGATAGATAAGAGAGAAAAACAAGATTTTGACTAGAGCGATTTTGATTTCAAGAGAAAATGCATTTTAAAGGATAAAAAACTGGTATCTTTCAAATTAGCATTCTAAAACATGACACATTAGAGAACATGTAACTGTATTGTGACACGCTGAGAATTGTAAATCATGGACTGACATATGTCAAAATTGAGTGTTTACGTGACACATGCCACGTAATTAACTCAGTAATTTTTGTAGGACTACAATGGGCCTTACTCTCCAAAGCCCAACTCAGAAAAGTCCAAATTGCAGTCTCCAAGTTGTTCTACTCACTTCTCAGTTATTTTCGGCCTCCATAGATTTCTTTCCTTTGCCAATGTATGATTTGGCTATTCAAACTCATTAATCAAAATATAACGCTTAGCTCAATGAACAATTCAAACTTTAAAATAACACCCATCTTTGTTGTGTTCAGAGTCCAACGTTCATCCATGCATGGCTCTCTCAGGAAGCAGTAGTCTTCTGTAGAACTAAATCATCCACAGTAATAATCAGAAATCAACCTGTACAAAAATGATGGGTTGTGGCCTCCTCTGCCAAGAAAAACAAAACTCAGATGAGCATTCTTAACATGTCCAAAACCAGTATCCAATGATCGTAGCTAGACTTGGAATGGGAAAGCTTACAAGTCTGTGACAATGAGACGGATAAATTCCAGTGGAACATAGTCGAATGCTGGGTTGGCAACATGACGCAGAGGGATGCCACCGGCTGTTTCATAGTCCATACATTCGGAGAATTCTTGGAAATTCAGTTGTTCAGATGGACATCTCATTTCATTCAGCACCACTACTGGATTTTGCGGATACAATGGACATAGCTATGATCGACGAAACAAAGACGTATCAGTTGAACAAAAGTCACTAATAGCGACAAGAAAAAAAAAGTTTTGATGTTGTGAAAACATATTTGAGGAGCATACCTTGTGAGTACCAGCAACTACAACAAATGAAACAGCATGCTTCTTTGCAGCAAGTGCAACCATGTTCAATCCTAGAACGCCTAAAACCCCGCCATTAGCCATGATGGCGTGAACACCGACTATAACCTGTACCCCCAGTTTCAGATTTAATCAAGTTTGCAGCTTCAGCCATGGATAGAGTGGGAAAATTTAATGAGCTTAGTAGTTACCATGTCCACCCTTGAAATCATGGCGACAACTGAGGAATCAGTGATCAACGTAGTTTGTAATCCCTGATACCTAATTCATGATCAAAGAACAAAAAAAAGACATTACCTTTTAAGAACTAAATAACCGCAAGTTACAAGAAGATTAGTGTAATGGAGATTTACAGACTTGGGAGCCCATCTGACACAAAAACACGCAATGATCTTTTCTTCTTTGCAGCACAAAGGAATTTCATCACCGTTCTTGAATGACCAAATGTTAATATCACTTCACTGGAAAAAAAATAAAAGTGTCAAGTAGTTATTGAATGTATATTAAAAATAAGCACAAACAATATTGTCAAGCTAGTGGGAAGTTGTTGCAACAGGAGATGTCGAAATTGAAGCAAAACAAAGGTTGCCTTGATCATGCAAACCGAAAATTTGACATATTGGCTTGATAGTGAGATAGAATAGAAAAGTTAATCCACTACACACTTTTGATGAATTAACTCGATTGCTTGTTCTGCAATTTGGTCATGACATGTTTCTATATCTTCAATGAGTTCATTAATTGCTTGAATCACCCCATGCTTCAGTTTCCAACTCTTTAAACTGTTATCAACCACTGCAAAAGTAGGTCATGAAACCAAATCCAGCCTCAATACAACATCTTGGTTAGCTCACAAAAATTATGTCTCAGTAAGAAATATAATCATTTCGCACTTGACAATGTAAATTCAACAGTTATAATAGGAATCCTAGACTATCATTTATAGGAGGAAAAGATAAAGTTCTGTTTTCTAATTCAGACAAAGGCAGTAACTCACACTTGCAGTCTCCATTAATGGCATCTTCAAGTGCAGAACTGCGAGACATTGCTGAGTGTTGCACACATTCAAGAAGGGCACGCAATGAAGGTTGCCGTGATAAACTTCCTTTATCCTCAGAAAGTACTTGGCCGTCTTTTGAATTCAACAATACTGAAAGATCCTCCTCTCTAATTATATGCAGAACACGTCTTACAATATTCCCAACAGCAAGCTCTGCATTTCCATCCACTCCACAGCATAATCATAATATAATTCAACAAACAAATAATACAACAACAGAACTCCCATTTCATCCAATCTCTGATCCTATTTAGGAAATTGGTTGTCTAATCATAAAAAATTATCCCATTCAGGCAGCAAACAATGACATGAGAAGTGGAAATAAGATTTATCCCAAGTTTTTGGACAGACACTGCCACACTGGTATGGGTATAACCCATCATTTAATCTTCAAGATTAAGAGGTTGACAGTTCAAAACTCAATAGAAGCAAAATTAACAACAGTTACCACAGACACTATTCATGGTCAAGTCCAAGCTATCATTCCTTGGCTTATGAACCTTAATTATAAAGCCATAATTTGCTTCCGAATGCACTGCCACGCAATGAAAGACTGCAACTTTTTTTCTCTCATTATAAATTGACAAGAATGCGCTTTGGATTTCTTTTGCTTAAGCACCTCATAGAAGTTTCATTAAGATCACAAACCAAACCCTACAATTACACTATAATCGCACTCTTTTACTCATCAACAAATTCAACAACCACTTCGAACAGAAAACGAAAACCTACCAACAGGATTAGCAGCAATGATCTTCTCTCCAACATTTTTTACGGTGTCAATAAGAGCAGCAGCCAGGTTGGCTTGAGGTCCCTTATGTTGGTATATCACTGACCTAAGTACCTCTGCTGTTTGTTTAGCAGTTGTTCTTGATCCCTCTATTTTCCTGCCATCAATACTTCAATTAAACCTCAATCCTCCAAAATATATATGCGCACACATTAATTAAGACAAAGAAAATAAATTTTCAGACCATAAGTTCAACCATAGAACAAATTCATGCAAGGCTAGAAATTCATATAAATAAGCATGCATAGAAACAAAAATCATAAGCATGCGAATCACCTCTTTTGAAGCTTGGCGACCAAGTCATTCACTAAAAGCTGTGTGTCTGGCTCTGGCATGTTTGCACCGAAATTACTGTGAAATTAGATTAGCATTAAAAGTTAATCCAAATTAGCCAAAATTAACAAACAGAAAAATCACCCAAGAAAGAGTGAACAAAAAGCACAAATCTTTGTAACTTAACAATTCAAATTGGGTTTTCTAAAAATTGTAAGTTTAGATATTTTCAGGGTTTGTGGTTACAAATATAAAACCACGAATGCCTAATATTTTGAGGGAATGCAATAGAAAAAATTGCTGAAAAAGATTGCAATTTTGACGATTGGTTTTGGCCGGACCAGAGACAGGAACATAAGGGGATATAATGGGAGACTTTTGAAGGGTTTGAAAAAGGACAAATATTAGGCACCGTTTGCTGTTAAGGAATTGAGCCTGTAATTAAAAATTTGAATTCAATTAACTTCTTGACTAAAAAAAATAGAAAAAATTAACATTTGTATTAAATTAAAATTAAAATTTTAATAAATGCCACTCAGGTTTTCAAATATGAAAATACCAGATAAAATAAATTGGATTTGATAAATCCTATTTTTGAGAAAAATCGCGATATTTTGGTAAAAAATCGATTTTTTCTTGAAAAAAATAAATTTCAAGGGAGAAAAAAATATAATCTTTCAGAATGTATCCGATGATCTCTAAATGTCTCGAAATCACAATTTTTGTAGATCAAATATCTTCAAATTACAAATTATTTATACAATTTTTTTGATGTTCTCTAAATGTCTCCGAAAAAGAGTTTACAATTTTTTTATAAGAAGTTAGTTTACTTTAGATGACTTTTAAAAATATCCAAAAATGTTCAAATTTCACAATATTTTATGAAAATTTTAATTCAATAAATTTTTTGTAATATATATATTTTTAAATTAAATTGAATTAATTATATATTATTAATTTTGTTTTATTTATTTAGCAAAAATTAATTTGGTGTTCAATGTTTTATAAAAGTCTCTAAATGTATCCGTATGTTTCTAAATGTATCCACATGTCTTCAAATGTATCTATCTTTGCACAAAAATCAATATAATTCAAAAAATATAAATCAAAGTCAATAAAAGCAACCTAAACAAACACAATTAAATCTTTAAATGTATTCGCAGGTCTCCAAATGTATCCATCCCTGCACAAATTCTGTTGAGTTTGGTTTTGATGATGATGAATGCAAAACATTCATGAAAAATGTGCAAAGTTGCATACTTGCTGATATTTGGCAACAAAACACTTAAAGAACCACCATAGCACTTTAGTGCATGCAAAATTGGCAACTACGCATGCAAGAATTAGATCATGCGAATAGATGCGCTGATCCAGAAAAAATAAAGTGCCAGATAATGATCTACGCAAGGAGAAGCGGTGCAATGCACGTAAACGAATGCCATATTGATGAGGAAAAGACTAAGCACGCAAAGGCACGTTGAGAAGAGTTGAAGGCATGTAGAAGAGAAAATATGCAATCTTTAAAGAGTTATTCTACGCATGTAAAAGAGAGTGCAACACACGTAGACGAGGGTGAGCTGGACTAGCTGAAAAAATCAAGACGCTCCTTGAGAATTTGAATTTGAATATTCTCTTACACAAATCACGTGAAGAATTAGAGGTGCAGTTTTTGAAAGAACGACTACACACGTAGACGGAGGAACAACGCATGTAGCAAGCCACTGGGTGAAAAACTACGTATTCTGGAATTCATATCAATGCAAGCAGAACGTGGTACAAAAGCACGTAGATCATGAGTCTATTCACGTAGAAGCAAAGCAAAGTACATAAATGCTGATCCACTTAAAATCGAGACCATTGGAGTTCTTGCAGTGCACTTAAACTTGCTATTAATGCACTCAGAACTCAGATGGAATAAGGTACTACGCACGTAAAAAGCAGTGGCGTCATTACTGGACAAAATTTATGTATGTTTCACAACGGCTACTTCTAGGCTCCAACGAATATTTTCTTAAAAGTGGCTATAAATAGACGTCCTAAAATAAAAGAGAAATAAGAGAGACCTTTGCCAAGATTTACTATTCATTCTCTCTCTCTTTCCTTTATATTTTTAACATATTTGAGCTATTGTACTTGCATACATTTCTAAGTTTGTGTGAGCTCTAATCTGTTACATTCTTGGGTTGATTTTGTAACAAGCAAGCTCATTTGCTTGGGGTAGTTAGGTTTCCTTGTTGAACCTTAGAAAAATAAGAGTGGTTGTTAGTGAGCCTTAGAAAACTAGTGGTGAACGATTTTCTAGTTAAACTCATAAAAACTAGAGGTTTGGTTTGTTGTTTTGTCCTAAAAAAAATGATTTCGGTTTTCTAGTTGAGCCCGCAAAACTAGGGATTCATTTGCTTATTAAGCCTGCGAAAACAAGTGTGTAACGGTTTTCTTGCTGAGACAGTAAAAACAATATGTAATGGTTTCCCTTCATCCGAAAGTGAGGAAGTTAGTGGATTGAAATTCTTGAAAGAATTCCCAAGGAGTGGACATAGGTCAAGAAGACCGAATCACTATAAATCAAGGCTTTGTTTTCTATCTCCTTTACTCTCTTTACTTTGAATTGTATTTGTTTTACATTGATTATGAATTGGTTATTTTGTTACTTCTGCGTTTTGACTTTGATTTGAGTTTAAAAAAAACTTTGTTATTTGCTTTAAGTTTGCAAAAGTTTTCAACAAAGTTTTGAAAATATTTAAAATTCCAATTCATTCCCCTCTTGGAGTGTCATTTTACCATTCTCTTTGGGACCAAAACTATGTTTTCAAAATCAATATAATTCAAAAAAATCAAGCAAAGTCAATAAAAGCAACCTAAACAAACACAATTAAATCTTTTCTCATTTTTAACAATAATAAAAAAATTTAAAAAAATAAAAAAGGCAACAACTAGGGTTGAAACCCTAGCCTCCGCCTCCTTCACTCCAATCCCCCTAGCTCACCGTGTTGTAGCCTCCTTTGTTCTAGTCCCGTCGTCTCCTTCGCTACACTCATCGCAAACCGATGAGAGAGATCGACGATGAAACAAACCATGCTAAAGGGAGACAGGTCGGCGAAGATGCGAACAGAGATAAGAGAAATAGATCGACGGACAATGTGACAAAAATCGATCGAGCCGAGACGTGACGAAGACAAATCGAGCCGAGACGTGACGAAGACAAATCGAGCCGAGACGAACAAACGAATGGATAGAGAACTGAGAGAGGAGAGATAATTGAGACAAGGGGAGAGAGAGACATAAATAGAATAGGTGAGGAGCGTGCGAAGAAAGGAGGAGATTGAGCGACGGAGGGCAGAGGCGACATGCCGACCTAAGGTTTCGGGTTGCTAGGGCTTGGGGCTGTTAGGGTTTCAAGAAGGAAGAGATTGAGAGAGGAGAGGAGGAGAGATGAAGGAGAGTGTGGCAGAGGAGAATAGAGAGAAAAATGATGAGAGAGAAAAAAACTGACAAAATGAGATGAGAAATTAATTTTTATTTGACTGAATGTGACATTTTTCTACTAAAGAATTAAGATTATAGTATTTGAAAAACTGAACATTAAAAATGTTGACATTTTAATAATTAGGAAACTATTATTTTTATTTGTCAAAATCAAAGAGTTTATATTAGCGTTTGTCATAATTACCTCAAAAAAATTTGTAATTCCAATTTCATGTCCAATTCCCTATATTTGTAATAAGACATGCTTCAATTCTTAAGGTAAGACACAATAATTCACAATTCTTCATCTCTCTCTCTCTTTCTCTCTCTCTCACACACACACTCTCCCTCTAAAAAACTTTAATTATTTAATATTAAATTCTTAATAAATAATTAAATATTTAATTTATATTAAATAATTATTTAAATAATCAATTCTAATTTTAATCATATTCTAATTCTGATTCAATTCTCTCTCTCCCTTTCTCCTTCTCTTTTACTCTCTTTCTCTCCCTCTCCCTCTCCCTCTCTCTCGCTCCTCCCCCTCCCTCTAAAAAAATATTAATTATTTAATATTAAATTATTATTAAATAACTAAATATTTAATCTATATTTGTTAATTATTTAAATAATAAATTTTAATTTTGATCATGTTCTTATTCTGATGCAATTCCAATTCTATATGTTATTCAAATATAAGAATTCTGATTCAATTTCAGTTACAATTCCAACATAATTGGAATTCCAATTCCAATTCAAATTCCATTTCTGCAATCCAAATAGACCCTAAGGAAAATAAGGGTGTAATTAGGAAAACAAATAAATGTGGAGGAAATTACACCCGATGTTATTTTTTTTCATTTTCATTTCACATTTGTAGCTCCCAAAATTAAATGTTCAAGTTTGTTGCCATCATATTTTTCATTTCACAAATAAGACCCTATTTATATAATTTTTTTCCTATTTTTCTATGGACTTCAATTTCTATCTCCTTTTTCTAACACTCTCAGCTCACTTTTATCTCTCTAAGCTCTCTGTCTTATTTTGTCCGCATTCATCCTTAACATCATTGCCTTCAGATCTTCTTTCTCTGTTGTCATCATTTTCGAATAGTTGCTAACCCGTCGCCTTGAACGCTTCTTTCTCAGCTGCTAACTCTGATCTTCTCTCTTTGATTCTCAGTTTTGTCATCAACATTGCTCTTGCTTGCCACGACGGAGAAGATCAGAGCATGTCGCGATCTACTCCGAACTCTAAGGAGTTGCAACGACAACAATTAAGAGAGAGGCGGTAGTATGATAGAGAGGCGACGACGAGATCAAGAGAGAGGACGACCGACAAAGAGAGATAGAGAGAGATGGGAAGAGCCAGACTATAAGAGTGAAAGTGCGAGAGAATGACTAGGATAAAGTGTGAAAGAGAGGTCGGAGAGAGTTGCTAGTGAAAAGCGACAACTAGGTTTCAAAACCCTAGTTGCAATCTAAAATGACAAAATCACATTGTTGTCCATTTTTAGTTTGTAAAATTATAAAATAATACCTAAATTTAGGTTGTACTTCTTATGTGCTAATTTTTTTGTAAGCATTTGTTAGTATAATCAATAACTATTAAATAACTCGTACTCATTATGTAAGTATTTATTGTGAATGTACTCGTTTTGTATTTGTAATTTTATTGAATAATAAAGAAAATATTAAGCTTCCAATTCCTAATATTTAAGGGTTGTGCTCTTTTTTTTTTTCTTTCTGTACTTGTTTTGTTTTCATTTTGTATTTTTTTGTAGGCATTTGTTGATGTAATCAATAAGTCTTAAATAACTCATACTCATTTTATCACGACAAAGCATAAGCACGCAGCTGTCCTTAAGCAACATCTAACAACTAATGAGCTTCTAACCACTAAGCCCAAAAGTCCACCCTCTTAGGTTTGCGACGTCTTTGTCGCTAAATAATCCAATCATGATGCCTAGAATCTCTCCTGTGTTTTGTTGGTGTAGGATTCACCTATACTCAACCTATATATGTGAAATTTGTCTAGACTCAAGGGCTTTCTTTCAACTCCTAAGGTTTGCCCACCATATCCATCAGTTGAGATTTGCCCCACCAATGTTCAAGTTTGCACGCAGAGTGACTCTAATATCATAATTGTTATGCCCCGATATAAACACGCAGTTGTCCTTAAGTAATATCTGACAACTTATTGACTTTCAACCACTAAGCCCAAAAAGTTTAAATTTGGGTTACTTAAGTAGTCAGATTCTTATACTTATAAACTTTCTATCCATGTTTACTTACACGATGTGGGATAGACAGCTGTTGCACAGCAAGTTGTTTAACCTACTAGCTTTAGTTGAAAGGAGAGAGAATTCACTCATCTCTTTATTTTTCTAGATTTTTTTTGACGTAGCAATAAAATATTAATAAATAAAATGAAAAAGTAGACCAAGTTTAAATTTCTAGATAAATAGTATAAGATTTAAATAAAATAATATATTTTGACTATCTAAAATAGAGAGATTGTTAGTGATGCTCTTAGATAGAATGTTACACATTTGTTGGTATTTGTTATCGTTTCGTTCTTATTTTGTTCTTTCAAAATAACCCTTAAGTTCTTCAAAATTACAAATCTGTAACTATGCAAAATATCAAGTTCAGTCTCTGAATGCCAAATGTCAAGTTCAGTCCTCAAAATACTCAGAATCTGGCAAACTTTATTTTTAGTCATTTCATTATAAAAACACACCAAATTGTCCATAATCCCGAACCAAGCATTACTCAATGAAAATTTCAACCATACCATTCAACTCAAAATCACCTAAGGAGTCCAAATTTAACATCGATTCATCCAAAAACTGAGCCAAACATTCAAAACCAATTCGGACCGAAATACCCTTTTCATAAAAAACCATTCAAAACTCCATTTTCAACATACATTCATGTTCTAAATTGTTTATGTATTGTTTGTTCCAGCCTGGTTTGGTTTCTGAGGCCGTCATTCATCGGTGGACCGTGCTTTGGATTATTTGTTCGACGTCCAGGTGAGTGTGGTAACACTTCAGACACGTAGGCTTTGTCATCTAAATTATATGTTTTTGACGTGTTGGGTAATGACATGTAAGTTGGAATAATTAAAGGATTAAAATTCCTAAAACTTGGTATACATGAAAATCTCTGTTGTGGAAACTTGGTTTCTTTAAAAATGTTTTTGGTTTCTGAAAATAAATATTATGTTTAATATTTATTAGAATTTCTGAAATGAACGTTTTGGTTTTTGAGAATATATTACAGAGCAAATATTTTGTTTGAAATAAGTATTTATTTCTGAAAACTAAATGTTTTTGTAATGAATATTTCGTCTGAAAATTTGTTATCATTTTTGGAAAAATGATATGTTTGTTCTTGTATGTTAATTGTTTGAGCCTTTGAATAAGATTATAATTTACAATGGTTTATAAATATATTTTTGTAATGTTTTAGTAAAAATATTTTGTTTTAGGACACCCAGCTACGGAGTAGCAAAACCTTGATACACCGGTGCTGTATCATCTGCCTATGTGGTCATATTATGCGCCTTTAGTGGCCTACACTCTCCTTTGTGGCTATATCAGTCAACTCGATAAACATGATCTCTGGTCCCCGCCTGAAAATGTTTTTGAATTATCTTCTGAAAAATGTTTTGGAAATTGTTTCTGAAAAATACTTCTGTATTTAAGTCTGAAAATAAATTTGGAATTTATCTCTAAAATACTTTGGTTTTCCTCTTTGAAAATATTATGGAAAAATAACGTGGATCTTGGAAAAACATTTTGGAATAAAAATATTTGTACAATTTGGATTTTTGGGAAATCAAATAATATATTTAATTTCTTTATTCGACCAAAATTCTAGTGATTATTTGTTGTCTGCTCTGTTTACAAAAAGAATTGCAAAATGGATTTGAAATAACCTATTTATATATATACGAGTGTATATATATGTATAAATGTATATATCTGCATGTAGTAGTTTTCGAAAATGTTTTCAAAACGCTTTTGAGGAGCTTGAGCTACTCTGTCGTGTTATCCGCTCACTAAGGAATCTTACCCCTTTTATTTTTCTTGTATTTGTTCTACTTCACTTTTCAGATATTTTGATAGCGGTCGTTTGGTTCTTCCGCGATCAGTGAGTGCCTATTGTCCGGGCCGAGTTTCTGTTATGTTAGTTGCTCCACACCGAATAGTGGGTTATGACTTGTATTTGTTAAATAATGTTTTATGATTTTTTTCTTAAATTACTTATTTAATATTTTTGATATATAACAATGTTGTTATACTCGTCTTGTTTTCGGTTTTTACTCATTTCTACTGGTTAAAAGAGTGTCGTCAGCACCATTTTTGTTGGTGTTTGTTCTTTATTTGTTCTCATTTTATTGTTGTACTAGTTTATACTTCTATTATTCTTATATTGTACTCATTTTCACGAGGCAAAAAAGTGTGGTCAGTGCCATTTTTGTTGGTGTTTGTTCTCTGTCTGTTTTCATTTTGTTGTTATACTAGTTTGTACTTGTCTTGTTCTCTAGTTATACTCATTTTTACTAGTTATATTCATTTTTACTAGTCAGTACTTGATCAATTTTTTTATGTATGGTTAATAACTAGTTAAATTATAGTATTTATAAACTTTTTAATGTGTAGTTGATAACTAGTCAAATTATAGTATTTATAAATATTTTATTGCGTGTTGCTATTTTTAAGATGTTTTTTGATACATTGTGCCATTTGTGAAAGTTTTTTTTTGGTTGCGTCTTTGTGTACATAACCCATAAATGTGATGAAAAATTACCAAGTATATGTGATTATACTCATTTTCATATTATTTGCAAACAAATAACATATAATTAGATTTAAGGAAATTCAGTTAATTTTGCTAGTGGTTCACTATATCCGCCACTAATGAGATTGGCTGTGGCGATTGCCTGAAACTCCAAAAACGAATTTCATCAGTATGTGGAGACTCGTGCTTTCACCGCTCCCGTACCTGCCCAAACATCGTACGCTCACCACCACAGCCGCCGCCGCCGCCACTACCGACACTGTACGAGAATCATCGAGATTCTTCGGAACAACAAATGGCTACAGCTCTTAGACTCCTCAAACATACCCAACAACCTAAACCGACATGTGATTCGATCGGTTATCCACCCAAACCCAGATACAGATCCGAAACGCCTCCTCGACTTCTTCGTCTGGTCCGAGGTCAAAATGGGTACTCTCCAAAATCTTGATATCTTGTCTATGCTCGCTGTTTTGCTTGGTAAGTCTAAGTTATATGGGAGTGCAAGTGATGTTGTTGGTCGTGTTGTGAGCAATTTTAGGTGTCCACGTGATGTTTTGGCTTCAGTTTTTAGTTTTTATAGAGAATTTAATGTAGATGATGACGGAAAGAGTGATAAAGGTGTGATCTTTGACATGTTGATCAATGGGTATAGGAAAGGCGGGTTCTTGGATGAGGCAGTTGATATGTTTATGCTGGTTAAAGGTGTTGGTATTGTGCCGACTTTATTAAGTTGTAATTCATTGTTGAGTGATTTGTTGAAACTTGATGAATTGGAGTTGTTTTGGAGGGTATATGATGGAATGTGTGAGATGAGGATGGATTTAGATGTTTGTTCTTATAATAATGTGATTAATGCTCACATGAAAAGGAAGGATGTTGAGAGGGCGAAAACCGTTCTTTTGGAAATGGAGGAAAAGGGATGTAAGCCTAATGTTGTTACTTATAATGTGCTTGTTAACGGCTTTTGTAAAATGGGACAAACAGATTTGGGAGTTGATTTCAAGAAGTGTATGCTCAAGAAAGGGTTGGTTCCTGATGGTTATACTTATGTGAGTCTTTTTAATGGGTATCTGATGGAAAAGCACCTTACTGATGCAAAACTGGTGTTGCAGGAAATGACTGATCATGGTTTGAAGCCTCATATAGTTGCTTACAATGCTTTGATCACTGGGTTGGTGAAAGAGCGTAATCTAAAGGAGGCTTTTCAGATCAAGGATAGCATGGTTGCTTCTGGTGTTTCTGTAGATCTTATTATATATAAAACGATTCTTAATGGGGTTTCTAAGGCTGGAAAGATGGAGAAGGCAAGACAAATTATGGATGAAATTATTAGAAAAGGTTTTAAACCTGATTCAAGAACATATGATTTATTAATCGAGGGATATTGCCGAGTGCATGATATTGTTGGCGCTCTCGGAACACTTGATCAGATGAAGAAGAATAACTTGTATCCTACAGTGGTGACTTATGGTGTGATATTAAACGGATTGTGTCATTTTGGAAATCTTAAAGAGGTCAATGCTGTTTTAGGAGCAATGATAAGGAAGGGTATAAAGCCAAATGCCATTATATACACAACTCTCATTTCAGCTTACAATAAGCATGACAGATTCCAAGAAGCAAAGAGAACTTTGGAGAGAATGAAATTGCAGGGTGTTTT
>CAODLS010190470.1:0-26713 GCA_948243855.1 Flueggea neowawraea | reverse complement strand
GAATTCGTCACATAAAATAGGAAAAAACAATATTTACGGACAAATAAATATTTATGCTATCAATTCTCAATTATTACGGTATATAGTTTTTCATTAAAAATATTCAAACTTTTTATCTAAATTAATATCACAAATTAATTTGTTGTAATTAATTGCTAGACATTATTACAGTAATTAATTAGAAAATATATTTTCTAATTAGAATAAAAAGAATCAAAACTTGGGTGAATTTTTAAGACATATAACGTTACGAACTATTAATTTGTTATATTAATAATTACTAAGAGCTTGAATATTTTTAAGAAAACAATTAATTGATAAATGTAAAATTGATTAATGATGTTTTGCGACGAATTCGTCGGTAAATTTGTGACAAATCCGTCGCTACGCCATTTTTGTGACGAATTCGTCTCTATTTTAGCGACGAATTCGTCGCAACAAATCTTGAAAAAACAATATTTACGGTATTAATTCAAAAAGTTGCAAAAAGTTATATTTTAAATTAATAGGCAAAAAGTTGGGACGAATTCACAATTTCGTCACAAATGTTTGCGACGAAATGTGATTCTGTAGCAAAAGTTGCGACGAAAATTTCCGTCCCAAATTTTGCGATGGAAATGTGTATTTGTCTCAAAAGTTGCGACAAAAATAACATTTGTAGCAATTTTTTGCGAGGAAAGTTTATTTGGTTTCAACTTTTTGTGGCAAATTGCAATGTCGTCACAAATTTTATCGCAAAAAAAATTTGGGAGACAAAAAAGTCAAACATACGATCTTCGTTGTTTTGCGAAGAATTTGTCGCAATGTTTGCGTCGAAATTGTTCAGTCGCAAAAAGTTCGTTGCAAAACGATCATTTTCTTGTAGTGTGGCATGAAGGGTGATGCAGAAACGATGAAATTAGATGAGATTGTATAGAGAGGAGGTAGATCAGTTATACAGTTGTCTACAGATCCTTTTGACAATAAAACATTTATTTATTTTTGCAAAAAAAAAAAGGTTCGCAGTATGTGAAGAAAATTACTGGCCCATATATTTATGAAAAATGATATTTCCTGAAAATGGCCCAGCAAAAAATGAAACGAGACTGAATATATCATAAAGTGTTTGGAGACGGGTCACTTTCTCCAATATTTCACCTCAAATTTCCTGTCCTTTACTATGGAATGTGGTAGGGTATAATATCCCTTTTCCCATACTTGTAGGAAAATATTTCAGAATAATATAATTGGTCAGCATCACATGGAAGACCCGATTTTAGATTTGATCAAAGTAAAATTTCAGCTCCAAATTTTCTTATTCTAAACCAATACACTGGTATTAGTATTGAAATTAATATTAATGCTAAAAAATCAAAAGTTCAAATCCGAGTGAAAGTAATTAAATGACTTATCAAAAAAAAACTTCTTATTCTAAATTCTTTGCTTTATATGTCCACATTCAAAGGATCTCTAATTCCTTCAGCTTCGTAGACACCTACAAGCATAAACAAAATAAAAGTTATGAATTTTTTTCATTCAAATCCTCCGATATCAAGTTAATAAAGTGTTTAGAATTCACCCTAGACTCCCTTTTTTTCTGATAAGTAACCTTCTTTTAAGTACGAATAAAATTTACATGGTTTTCCTTATTGAGTTTAGTAGGTGTTTTTTTATTGAATACATGATGGGCTCGTTTGGCACTGTAATATATTGTGTATATAGCATATAATATATTGGATATGTAAGAATAATGTAAATAAGAGATGATATAAGTTATTTTGTTTTATTTGAAATAGATGAAATGTCATTTTTGTCCATAATAAAAAAATTATGTATATACAAAATGATAAAAATAGGAATAATAATGTCATTTTACATATTTAAAATATTTCTTAGAAACTACAACATGCTAATACTATTTAGTAGTACCAAACAAACATATTTTATATATTTTAGACAGTATACTATATCGTCTTGATTGCCAAACAAGGCCCATAATTTGAACCTCTTATAGGTCCACAACTCATACATTTAACTATTAAAATTAGCATCAAGTGATACTGAATATTTATTTTAAGTATATGTATTAACATATTACTATTTATAGCATATATTTCATCATTACAAAATGTTGTATTTTTTATTATATAATTTAATGATCTACATTTATCTAAAAGACAAAACTGAGACTATGTAGCTGAGCTGCGTATATGTGACGGAGTTAAGGGTGAGGTGCGAAAGAAAGAGAGGTGGTCCAAAATATATGAAAAAACTGAAACAGAGGGGATGTATAAAATTTGAGTTTGGGAGGTACAATTTGCCTGGAGGAACACGTGCAGTGTTTGGCATAGCATAGCTCCCCAAACCCCAGTTTTCCGGGCCCACTTTTCCTTCTTATCATCATCATCTCCTTCTTTTTAAATTTAATACTAGGCCCCACCTTCCTCCATCGAAAACAAAAGGACGACACTTTGAGTGGAGCCCACACACTCTTCCTTTCCTATTAAATGCAACTATTCTACTAACGCCATTGTTGGAAGAGTGAAGTGAATGAAGTAAAGGTGGGGGGTTTAGTTCTTTTGGACTAATATTTTTTAATCTTTTCAAGACGAAAATTAATTTAAAATTAAATAACTGTAATAAAGTATTGGCATATTAAAAAATTATTTTTTATATATGTTTAATATAATTATTTTTGAAAATATATTGTTCCTCTTATAATCATCGAATTAATTCCATGCTAACATTTATTTTAAAAAAAAGATAAATAATTTATGTCTGAAAAACCCATTATCGGTCATATCTGGGAATTCCCAAAAGAAAAACCTTCAAGTGAGAAAAGAGAAGGTGGTGGGCGTGGTAAAGAGTTGCGGAAACCCTGCCCGTGGGCTTTCTTTTTGGACGTTTGGGCCCATGTACTGTGGGCCTCCCTTTGCAGGTTCACGTGAGATGCCACGTGATCTCATCGTGCTCTTCTCCTATTTGACTTGTCGTCTCCTCTGCCAAAGCTGCCTTGTTTTAATTAGTTGTCTGATAGGAGTATGGTTTTGTAAACCAATATTTAGAATATAATACATTAAATTCAAAAAATATTAGAGATCAATTTTTTTGAGTAAAAAAAATACGAAAACTGCATTATGCTTCACATAATTAGCTGAGAGTAAATTTAAGGTAATAATTATTTACAAATATTTTTTTAGAATGAAGTTAAGTCTAATTTTATTAGTAGGAAGGAATTTAAGTTAATCAGTTATATACAATTCTATAATTTTAAATTTTGACCAATTTTTTCATATTGATTATGTGTTAGATGGAATTTATGTGATTTTCTTTTTATTTTTTATTTTTGATATACCATGCACTCCAAAATAACTAATAAATAATGCCAATAAAACTAAAATAATTGCATTATATTCGAGATATCTCTAACAATTCTCAACCAAATTAAGTTGTAGATTGGGAGTTGTTGAATTTGATCATGTAAATGTAGCAAAATACTTGAACAACTTAATTAAGATAAGCCTGAATATCATGTAAAATGGGCAGGAAATAAAAGACGAAGCTTGAAAATAAACAATGAATAAGTGGAAGAGAAAGGGATATAGATAGAGGAAGAGAAGAAAGGTGGTCCATAAAATTAGACACATTGAAAAAGAAGATTACTATAATTGCCACGACAAGGATCAACTGTGAATGAAGCATAGACACACCATACTTATTAAATTTTTGTTAATTAGCCTTCACCACCAAGAGAAAACTTGAAAGCTACCACTCATGTAATCATCGTGCATTCCCTAGTAATCTCATGCCTAGCTACTTGCAAGCTTTTCTTCTGTTTGAAATTTTACGCACTCACTTTGAGACCCAAAATTGACTACATATTCACGAACTTTCATGTTTTTCCCCATTACATTGCTTCGAGCTTGTCTCTACGAACATGGCCTCATTCGGTTTAGTAGCCTTTAATAATTAAAAATTTCTAAAGTGACCGGTTCTTCCGTACCTCTTCTAAATCTATCTCTTCGTGGATTAGATGAATAAAATTTTATGTGTCAAACAAAAAATCTACGAATATGGTCTTCATGACCTCCTGCAGTCTAAATACTTGATTGATTTGTATAAATAAATTATAACAATACTTACAAATTATTGAATTAATGATAAATATGTTGATTCTGAGTAGATTTTGTCTGTTAAATACAAGAGTTTGAAACAATACGAAAACAGTTGTTGGGAACTAGGGATACTTACCCACAATATTCGTTCAAGCGATTTTGAGAAGAATTAATCATTTCAATATTACACAAACATGCTATTATGTATCGCAAGCAAATGTTTAACTATAAACTTATCCTGTAAAATATATATAAGTTTTGGCGTAACTTAGAAGGTTGGAAAAATGAAATCTATCTATTTTGCTTTGGTTGTATCGGATGTAACCTTACGTTATAAAATATTCAAGTTGACATGTTTCTCTTCCAGCCCAACTTGAATCATGAATTTTGTTGTAAGCCCATTTTATTCTTTCTGTTTTCCTTTTGTAACCTCACAAGTCATAACATGAACTTTTACCCCCCAATTTTGATGTAACAATACGATTACATGGTTCTCCAAGGTTTCTTTCATGAACTTTTAAGCTTATTTATCAAGAAAGAGGTCTCTATCTCTTATAAGTTCAATTCAAGAGTCTTTAAGATCATGTAATCAATAGGCTTCATTGGTTTGGCTCTAGGCAAATTCAAATATAGCTCTTCCGACATTTGATAGTGAAGAAGGATATGAATAACCATCACAGCCAATAAATTAAAATGATAACCATTCATGATTTTCTCTCCTCTTTTGCAAAAGAAAACAATTGGCCTCTCATTGTAACAAATTTCAGCATCATTTTTTTTATATGAATTCATAATTGAAATTTTTTTAATTAATTATTAAATACAACACATGTAAGTGTCAATTATAGCCAACTCTTCTATTGGCCATCTCCAATATAAAAGGATAAAATGTTTGATCTAGCCAATACATACAAAATTATTCCACACAACATTCTACAATCTACATTCTACATGATTTAGTTTATGGTGTTAAATCTTTACAAGTTAGGCAAATTGATCAAGAAAGAATCATTGTTCTCATCAGTACAATATTAAAAGAATCACACATCAAAAAAATCACACAGAGAACAACCATAAAAGGAGCAAGAAAAATTTCAGACAACATAATTACCTTCCAAGCTGTTCCGCAACGTCAAATGATAACATGTACTGCCGTTGATCCGATGCCCGTCACTGGTTTCAGCAAATGTTAGGTGCTGGTGCGGAGTGATCAAAGAATTGGCGGTGGCATTAACAGAAGGATGAGACTGATGATGATGATGAGGAAGGTCTTCAATTGTGTGGTGGTGGTGGTGAAAGTTGCGGTCGAGGATGAGTTGTCTGGCGAAAAAGGTGGCGCGGTGTTCGGCGATGAGTTCGCGCAGAGCAGCACTTGATCGGGAGGAGATGTCGTGGTGGGATGATGATGATGAGGAGACCCAATTAGAATCGGACTTGGATGACAGAAGAGAGAGAGCACATGACCCCGTCTGTGATGTCAAGTACTGGAATCTCGACATTATAAACTTGTCTGTTTTTCAGCATGAAAACTATTCACCGTTAATCTGTTTTTTCAGTTTCATGAACTTCTTTATTTATTTTTTTTTTCAATAAAGAGTAAACATTACACCTCAACATTGTTAATACACACTCAACCAATTGAGTTAAACCCGAGTGGGTCGAGTAGCTCAATCTACTCAGTTTCATAAACATAATTCAACAACATTCCTTTAACTATATTGATCACAATTACTTTATGTATATAAACATATATACAAGAAGAAATGAATATTACAAGTAATAATCGATCCTTTTGTACATCTATCTTCTTCTTTTTTTAAGAAAAAAAATTGGTTTTCACGAATTTACTTTATTAACATTAATCATCGCATTTTGCATAGTAAGAAAATATTTCCAATATCAGATGTAATAATCAAAATGTCTAAAATATATAAACAAAATATTTTTATTTGTAATTTTTTTATGCTAATTGATACTACCTTGAGAAGCAGTGGTTTTGGGAGCAGGATCGTGAGAGCTCTTTCTTCGTCGTTTATTGTGTCCTGCCAATCTCCTCCTACAACTCCTTTTTGTCTCATCAAACTCCGACAACACATGAAACCTACAAAATTAATTAACCACAATTATTATACTAATATTGACCCACTTATTCAAAAAAAAAGCTAAAATTGACCTATATTTTAATTATGTTAACCAAAAATTATAATAAATTAGTTACCTGCTACACTGCTGGCAAAATCTCTGTTCTGATCCCAGCACAATTACCTTTGGAGCTTTAGAATGCATCTCACTAACCTTATTTCTCCTATGATATTCCTTTGCATTCACCAACGCCACGTGGCACCCCTCCACCTGACACCTAGGCACAGCCGTCGTCCCGGAAGAACCCACAACGGCGGAGGCCGAACTCCCACCACCACTAGCAGCAAGGCCATAATAGGGTTTTTCTCTCTTAGGAGAAACCCCAGACGTCGTCGTTGTAGCCAGTTGATGAGTAGTCTCCTCAAAGTAGTGCCTCTTCCCCAACTTCAAGCACATAAGATGCGGGTCCGGATGGAGGTGGGACCCATATCCGCCGTACAAACTACTCGCAGAGACGTTATTACCTGTGGTTACGGTACTGTTGAGAGACCAAATATCACGACGATGATGATTGTTGTCACCAGAAATGAAAAACAAGTTTCCACAATTTTCCATATTTGAAGCTTCTTCTGATTTTGGTACAAAATGAGTAAATTTTTTGGCTCTGCAAATTGTACAATTTGCTTTTGCTGTGCTGAGAGGAGAGGTTTGGTTTTTAGGGTACAAGAAGTTGGGTATGGGTATGTGTAGCTTTGCTGTTTTTGTGTTTGTTGCAGTGGAAATCAGACTATGACTGTGTTTGGCTACTTTTTTTAAAGATAATAAATGGTGGGTCTTGTTTCTTTATGGTTGCATTCAAATGGGATATGGGAGGTTTAAGAGCTTTGAGCTAAAAGCTGCAATTGGGTACAGGGTTAAGGGTGTGTTTGGTTTGGAGAGTGGGGGGGGGATTTAATATAGGCCCGTGTGTGAATGCTGGAGCACGTGTGGAGATTGAAGGGGGCCATCCCAAGTGGCGTGATTTGATTTGATAGAATAGAATAGAGAGATTGAATGAGAGAGGCCTTGTCTCCGGCACCTCCTTTCCTCCATTAGCCACACTTACCTAACGTTTCCATGCTACCCTTGTTATTTCCTCAACTAATTATATCCAATTAATTAAACAATCACACAATAATGTACTTGGCAGGGGGATCTTTGTTTGATGTGGATTAGTTTTGTCCCTTTTGTTTTGCTCGGATTGGTTCTCTATGACTTGTAATGAGAAAACTTTTCTACACTTTAGCGTCAATTTCTATAAATGCTCGGATACTATCTTTTTCTGGATTTTTTGTAATTTTTTGAAAAATTTTCTGTCAAGCCTTAGTGATGAGGCACAAGTTTTGTCTGTTGATTTCCCTAATCCACACACCATGGATTATATGAACAAAACACCGATTGATCAAAATAGTTATCTCGACTAAAAAAAAGATTGTCATCCTCTCTATTTTCACTATACTATCTACTTCTATAATCTACTCCATCACATCAAATCTACCAAAAACAATACCTCACAATCTTTTTTTTTTGAACACATACCTAGCAATCTTTCTTGATAACTTATAACTCAGTAATTACGTATTAAGAAACTTATTTACAGACCATTATAATCCCTTGATAAAAAAAAAAACTTTTCAATGAATGTGGGGGAGGGAACTGAGTCTTGACAGTTGACGTGACTGAAGAAGATTATTACCAACAAGAATGGAAACTCATCTATTCCCTTCCTTCTTCTTTTTTTCGGGTCCTCTCACTCTCTCTCTCTCTCTATATGTGCTGCTGATGCACAAAAATAATTCAACTCGCAAATAAAAAGGTCGTACACTGCACAGTCCTATATATAATCTGTGCTAATTTTGCATGCATTTTCTACGTAAACCTTTCATTTTTGTAAACCCCATCATGATTTTGGTGTTAACTTACGTCCCACTAATTATGCATTCTGCATGTTATGACTGTGTTTTCCACGCTCTGACATCATCCGTGATATTAGCTTTCCTCTTCTTTCTCAATTATATAATTCATATCTCTTTTAACTAAATCCACCTTTATTTCCATTTTATACTTCAAGAATTTTGAATGCAATTAAATTAATTAGGTCTTTTAGCATTACTTACACTACAATGCCATTTTTTAGAGTGCTAAAGTAAGATTTTAATTTGGGTCACTTTAGATCTATATGGTGAACATCTTTTATATGAGAAATCAAACCTGACTTTCTAATAGATTGAAACTCTGATATCTAACTCAAATAACGTAAAACTATCATCAATCTATTTTTTTTAAAAAAAGTAGGATTCTAAATTTAAATAATTATTTTTTATCAAATAAAACACACATGTTATGCCATTTGTGCAGAAATTAAAGAGGAAGAAGTTATGGGTGTGGATACAATGCCTCATTGAATGCCACACATACTGTAAAGCAATGGCTCAGTGTCTAAATTAGGGTTAGCCATACACGTATTCCCCTGTGGGTTCCCTCCAATCCAAAAATCCCTCACCAAAGGCCACAAAGATTGACCATATTGTCTTGATTGCGACCACTCTTTCCCCATTCTTTTCTCATTATCATATTCAATACACAAAACTGTAACTATTAAGAAAATCTTGTATAAAAAAACGTGCCAGGGAAAAACACTCCACCACATGTTGCCCCAACTTGAGTAAAAAATTGACTGAAATTTATTATTTTGGAGTATCAAATAATAAATAAAATATTTTGAAAAAAGGAGCAAAGTGAGCTACACACGTCTTTCTCAGATTGATTTGTATAGGCGCCCAAATATTATTTTCACTTGGCGATTTATGTAATTCAATTAGCAGGTTTTTCCTTGCTTCCATGGCGTTGTGAGAATGCACTTGGACTGTGAATGTTTTTCTTGCTTTTCTAATCTATAGTCTCGTGTGTTAAATGAATAAAATTTATGACTTATCAAAAAAAGACTTGCACAAATCTTTCTTCTCCTTGTGTTTAATTAATTCAATTTCAATTAGTTAATAAATGATAGCAGTGAGATTCAGACTATTTTATCATAAGCTTTACTCTCCCTAAAAGCTCAAACTTATTTTTTATCGGAACCTAAAAGCTCAAGCTAACAGATAAGCCCAAACACTATTGTAATACCTAAAGAGTGAATGTGTCCAACGTGGTAGTGAATAATAATTACTAGAAAGTTACACAACAATGCAATAAAGTCAACTAAATTCGGAAACAATGCCTTGTTTGAAAATAGTTTATCGTTCCCGGCTTGTTCCCCCTAAAAGAGGAACCATATGCTTTCGTGTGAAGGTTCACTTTTTGCCCTATGGTTTTCTAAAATGGGCAATTTTGGTCCCAATGTTATCTTTTAGTCACTTTAAACCCTGGCGTTTGGAAAAAGATCTATTTTGGCCTTATTCCGTGATGGACGTTAATGGCAACTAACAGATATTAACGACAACTAACGAACGTTACATGGGTCAAGTTTTCTTGCTCACTTTTGGCCCTAAATTATCCTAAAAATTTCACTTTTGGCCTTAACGTTATCTTTTACTCATTTTAGACCAAAGCGTTTGAAACTAACGCATCTATCTTCAAAACCAACTCATCACCACCATAACTACCCAACTAAATCCATCACCGTAACCACCACAACCATCATCACCGAAACCCATCTCTCTGTGAACTTCACTTTCCTAATCTGATCTAAATAAAAAACGCATATTATGTTTTAAGAGTTTGGAGAATTAGATACCCACAAAATGGATACTTAGAAAAGATGGATTCAATAAAGCGATTTGAGGTGTGATTTTGATTTTGAATTCCTCTATAAATGAAGAAAACACCCATAGTTTCCGTTTCTTCTATATCTCTGAAATGCAAATGATTCTGGCTCAAGATTTATTTTTCAATTTAATAAAGGAGGTTTTGATTGGTTGGGCCGAGGGAGTAAGAGGAAGAGAGAAAGAGAAAGAGAGAGGTCTAGTGGTGGTGGTTGGAGCAAACGAGAGGTGGTGTTGGACTTTAAGAGAGAGAAGTCTAATGGTGGTGGTGGTTTGGTTTTAGTCTAAATTTGGGTTTTTGTTGGTTTTGGTTTGGTTTTTGTGTTGATTTTGAGGAAAAAAAAACTTGGTGACACCTTTTGTCAAACGCAAGAGCTAAAAGCGAGCAAAAAAACTTGGCCCATGTAACGTCCATTAGCTGTTGTTAACGTCCATCACAAAACAGTGCCAAAATCAATCTTTTCTCAAATGCTAGGGGACAAAGCGAGCAAAAGATACTTTTGAGGCCAAAACTGTGCATTTTAAAAAACCATAGGGCAAAAGTGAACCTTCGCCCATATGCTTTCTATTCCCTCTTATTGCGTGTACTTTTTTTTTTGAGTTTTGGTATTTAATAAATTATTTATTGGTTTTGAAAAAATAATTCTGTTTTGTACATGTTATAACATCATTTGTTCCACAACAGAAAAAAATTACTCCTTCTTTTCAAAATAAATATTTTTTTAACAAAATTATTTTTTATCAAAATAAATGATATTTTACAAAATTAAAAAAATTGGACATAATTTTTTAAATATACCCTTGTAGTTAATAAATAATGCTATATAATTTATATTTTCAATGAATTATTAATAAGGATAATGTAGTAAAATAATATTATATTTAATATAATTTAATTGTTTTTTAGTATGTGTGAAATAATCTTAAAAAATACTTATTTTAAAAAGAAAGGAGTAAAATTTAAAATTCTGTAAAATTATTAAATTAAATCGTCTAAAATAGTTTTTTTTTTACCAGATATCGACGAAATAATGTTACCATAGAAAAATATTAAGAAATTAATACAATGAAGAATAGTCTAACCTTTTCTACGTTGGTAAAAAAGCAACACATATATGATATAACTTATAAGCTATCTGACATGATGGGCACTTGACGATAACGGGGAAACAGGGACATTTTAACTATTATTTTTACTACACATTTTTTAAACTGGATTTTACTACTTTTTAATCTTACCGATAATTAGAGCGCTAATATATTCTTTTGACCTCTTTTTATCTTGATGGGTATTTTCCAATAAAGTATTTTCATTTTGATAAATAAAAGATAGGTAATATACTTTCACAACTGAATTTCCACCCTGCTACATAAATATCGGTATAATACTTTGTGATTCGATTTTTCATCGTAAATTATATAACGAGATTATAACTTTAGAGTAACATGTTTTGTATTTTATGTATTTTGTGTAATTTTTGTAATAATTGTATAGTAAAAAAATAAAAAAATATATCTTTTAATAATATGTTAAATACAATAAGTATCAAACTGACCCAACATATACTTGAGAGTAATTTGCTTAATTCTTGGACAAGTTATCTTAAAAATACTTTTTATAAACTTTATTTTTTTTCTGAAATTACAGTAAACATACTTAATTGTACTTGTTTAATCATTTTAACATATATTTTAATGTTTAATTTTTTTATTATGCCGATAACCCTCATGATTGCAAATTTTCAACACATTTCTTAACTTTCAAGGATACATATAGGGCTTATTTGGTAAGGAGAATAGTTTATATATTTTATATAATTTTTATAATAATTGATAATATTATATAATAAAAAAGTAAAAAATATATATATATTTTTTAAAAAATATTAAATATAAAAAATATTAAATATTTTGGTTATCAAACGAGTCCATTATTAATTTTAATAAATAAATAAAAAAAGAATACATATAATTAATGTTTCTGCTACGACTGATCACAGTAGAACTGGGTATCCAATGTTATGGGCCAGATGTGATTGATCAAATCTTATCCTTGGACTTAAAATCAGACACGTGTACGGTCACGAGAGTCTACCTGATAGATATACACTGTAAGAGATTTTTGCAATTAATAATCTGTAATAAATAAACAAATGAAATAATGTAATAAAATGAAGAAGAAAATAGTAAGTAGAAGAAAAGAACAAGGCAAGTTCCCAAAAAGGAGGAAAGGAGGGAAGTAGTTGGTGAAGTGGGTGTTTGACACGTGTAAGTAAAGAAATCGATTACTCCGTACTCAAGGCACCTGAGAGAGATTGGAATTTTTGAGACCCCATTGTTTCTTTTAATGAAACAAGAAGAAAGTTGCAATTTGTAAAAAAGAAAAAGGGGAAGGATGCTTGTATAAATATGGGAAAAATAACACAATTATACTAAAAAATAATATTATTTTTTAAAATAATATTTAAGTTTAAAAGTATTGAAAATTTCAATTTATATTTATTACATATTAAAATATTATTTTTTTATAAATGCGTGAAATATTGTCATTTTTTGTGATAAATTGACTTTTTTTGCTATAAATTGACTTTTTACGAGAAATTGAATTTTTTTGAAAAAATTTATTTTTAATCCAAATTATATTTTTGGGTTCACAATAGAGTGCACAATTCATATTTTTAAAAAAGTATAAATAATTTTTTTAATTGTTTTTTTAAGAAATTTTAAACAATTTTTTTCTTCAATTTTTTTTTCCAAATTGATTTTGACGTTCACAATGGTTCACAAAATAGTGTACATTATTGTGAATCATTTTAAATAGTTCACAACGATTTACAATGGTTCATAATAGGATACACAATTCATATTTTAAAAAGTGTAAATAATTTTTTAATTATTTTTTAGTAATTTTAAATGAATTTTTTTCTTCAAAAAATATTTTTTTTCCAGAGTCGATTTTGTTGTTTACAATGGAACACAAAAATAGTTTACATTATATTGTATACTATTGTGAACCATTTAAATGGTTCAACAGTTCATACTTTTTAATTTTATTTTTTTTTTAATTTTGGCATTCATAAAATAGTATACATTATATTGTACATTATTGTGCACCATCATGAAAGATTTTAAATTGTTCCCAATAGTTAAAAAACTCAAAAAATAATTAAAACCCTGAAAATCCTAAAAATAGGGGCATTTCTGTAAATAAATCAAAATGGCAGTTGATAGGGTTTTTGCAACCCTAGCGCCGCCACTAAACAGTAGCCACCACCCGCCTTTCGCGTCCCCACCAACAGTCGTTCCTTCCATCCGAGCCACCACGAAGCACCGCCCGTCGCGATGAGACTATCGGTGAAGGGAGAAGACCAGATCGTGCTGACGACGAGATGAATATCGTCGACGGAGAGGAGGACGAGCGACGGAGAACAAGCAGACGAGCGTTGACAGAGACAACCAGTAACGACAGCAGAAGATGATGGAGAGGACATCAGAGGAAGGAAAGGAGAGAGAGGAACAATGCTAGGGTTTTGGAGGAGGAGAGAGAGGAGAGAGAAAAAAATAAAAAAATAAATGAAATATTAAAAATTTGTATGAAATTAGTATGATATTTTTAAAATTTAGTTTCAAACAAGTGATAATTTTAAAAATCAAACATAAAAATGGTATTTTTATATAACAGAAACATAGAGTGTCATTTTTAAAAAGAGAAGCAAAAAAAATGGGATACAACGTAATTAGCACATAAATATGAGGGGACCATCCATTTCGTTTTTTTAGATATTTGAAATCTACTTACTCAATCTACTTAAAATAAATATGAGTATCTGTTTTAAATATTTCAAATCAGCATAATATTATTAATAGTCTAAAAATACAAGTCACTCTTTTATTTTTTTATTATATAATTTACTAAAAAAATTATTTATTTTTCCTTTTAATAAATTTAGCCCATCTCTTTACAACCAGATCAATGTAACTAGGTTGGTTAAAAGATATGTCACCTGTTTTTTCCGAGTTAATCTAACCAAGTTGGAGGCAATTGGGTCGAGCTCATTTTCTTTAAAAAAATGCATATATTTTTTTATATTTATAAAATATATTGGTATGCCAAGAAAAGTAGTGGAGGACAAAAGACTGGGTCAGTAAAGAATCGGTAGAGAAGGGGGAGGGTATTTGCTCTTGCTGGAAAAGATGAGACCTGCCCATATGTTCCATCAAGCTGACTCAAGAAGGGACCAACATAAAATAGTAAGTGTATGCTTCTTGACACACATAAACATATAGTATTTTAAGAGTACTATATACAATCTATTTGTTTGATAAATATTTATTAATATATAGTATATGAGAAAATTTTTTATATTTTATTATATGAAATATTATTATTATTTTTATTTATTTTTATTTTTATTTTTATTTATTTTTATCTTTCAATTACATAATTTTTGAAAGAAGAATAAAATTAATATATCAAATATTTTTATATAAAGTAAAAAGCTTACATCATCATCAATTTTCACTCTTACAAACTAAAAAAACATCTATATGGTACATACTAATACAAAAAATATCGTGCTATCAAACGAGCCCGTAACATGTAGTTATTTAACTTGAATTTTTTAAAACTGAATAAAAAAGTATATTTTTTGCATCTAATCGGAATAAAAATTATGAAAATACTTTTTTTTTACATTTGTACATATTTTTTTATCATACACTTAAGCAAATATCAGTGAAACAGATCCATATCTATATTACATTTTAAGAGAATTGTAATTTTAAAAAACTGATCATTCAATTTTTCCCTCTATTAATCTTTTAGTCCAATCTACTTCTACAAATAATCACTGATAAATACTAATGACATTGAAAAAAAAACTCCACTCAAAATAATAAACATCATTTTTTTGACAAGTACATCATTTTTTTTCGATAGGTTTGTGTTGTTTACAGAATATCAGAATAGCAAATTTACAGTTTAATTATATTATAATTCTTTTTTTTATATTTCTCTCACCATAAATCAAACTCACAACTCTTTCATGTGGAGTCAACTCTAATACCAATAAACTTATATGTGATTATTGTAATCCTTAAAAGAGCAGACGTCTTATTTCTCTACTATAAAATTTATTAAATTTACTAATTTATAATTTATTTTCATAATTTACCACAAAATCTACTTCAAATAAGTTATTGAAAATTTCACGAGTGAAGAAATAGATATGAGGTTCTGAATGGACCCTCCTCCAGGCATGTCCTTACTGTCATCCCCTGAAATGCAAGCCGTCCTCGATGATTTCCCATTTCCCTACTCAGCTCACTTGTGTGTACTTGAATGCAATGCAACCACTCGTACTTGCAATTTTGGCCACACAAACAAACACCTACCCAACTTTGTTTAATTGAATGCCAGTCCTCACTAAGTCAACTGTTGAGTTTTAACGTTGTCGTTATGAGTTCAGTCTAGTTTTCTGTTTCCAACTACTAATCCAGGCCCATGATAGATCCCCCTACTCTGCTCTACTTCACTAGTTTTTCTTTGTCAAGGTCCATTTGCAGTTATAGTCCATCCTTGTCCAATATATTGTCATTTGTGTTAACAAAATGTTTGTTTTTGATATATTATGTCACAAATAATAAAAGTATATTATAGATTAATAGATTATATGATTTATCTTATAAAAATTGTAATATATACATGTTTGATCCAGTCAAATAAGTTTTTTTAGTTCTAATTTAATTTTTTCGAGAATGCAAAAGGCCGCAAATTCAAAATGATTTTATAAGAAATTATGAATTTTGCATTTAAAATTAGTGTTATTACTCATATATTATTTAGTTATCGAAAATTTGTTTCTTGAAAATTAGCCCTGATTCTTAATCCTGGCTCCCACTTGCTTGATCAATGTATCGCAAATCTTTTTTTTTTCCTTACCCGAAATGCGAGCATCCTTGAGTAGACAATTTTTTTTCTCGTAACAAGTGTTTTTTTTAAGATTCGAAACTTTTATTATCTTTGATATATAAAGTGTGTGTTGGGAATGCAAGTATGCAAATAACAGGGACGAAATAAAGAGTGTGTAAATGACGAGGAAGTATAACTTAATGCTTTACACTTTTGAATCAAAACGTAAATTTGAAATTATTTATTATTTCTAGTTTCCAAAAGGCTTTCTGAGTCCTAAAACTTCTCAAGTCCTAACAGTTCGTTTGAAATTAACATGTTTTTTTGGTCTAAAGAGCCTCCTTTAGTGACAATGATGCTACAAATAGCTAGCAATAAATTAAAGGGAAGCACGTTATGTATATATAACCATAATGCACCAAATTGTACAGCCCCAAACCGGAGTCCATCTCAATTCAATATATATCCCCCTTCTTTTTATTGGGGGAAATTTCATTGATAAAAACCATTCATACAAAGAAAATTCAATATTTAATTATTAGGTCTTTGAAATATAACATTTATATATGATGGCTAAGAGATTATTATTTGCGAAAATTTGAATTATATATTTTTGAGCAAATTGGTCCTGATTATGTGAACGTACGTAGTTGAGGGTATTTTTATATTCTCAAATGTTGGATAAGGAAAAATATTGTTCAAAATAAGCAGAAAAAAAAGAATACAATATGGGAAATGGAGAATGCAGAAACAAGAAGCAAAGTACATTGAAGTGGCCTAAATTGGAAGTCATTGGTCAGTGCAACTTCCATATTAGTGAGTTTGTTGTTCATTTGAAATTCTCAGAGTTTGGACATTGAGTCATTCACACGTTTTTTTCTTGAAACATGGCAGAGATCGGGACTGATGGAAACGGCAACAATACAATCATGGATTCTAACGACCACGTAGTACTTGCTTCCTTCAAACAGTTTCTCTCTCTCTTGCAATAAAAGTCAGATATTTTGTCAATTTTGAGAGTTTGTTAATGCCTGATTTGGACATCTATATTGGAGGGGCTTCAGTTGTTGTGTCTGAACCTAATTAAGTTGCCTGTCCGAATTTACTTGATTTTTAAGGAGGAAAAAGAAATTAAGTAATTGACATAACACCAACAATACGACTTTCTATTGCAAAAATTCATTTTCAACCGTCCATAATTTTAATTCTCTTTTGAAAAACCTAACCTAATCTATTACTGATAATGTGCGAGCTATAATGGTTAGCATGTTGATTCTAAACAATATTTTTTAAGTTTAGGTGAAAGAAGATGTAAATTTCTCTAACTGAAGATCAAGAAATGTCGTAGGCCTTTATACATTGCATTTATATATTATTCACTAAGAATGGTTGTAGTTAAAACTTAAACTCAAATAATTTAAGTAGAGATTCGACGTCTTAACCACTAAACTAACCTTCATAACATTCTGAATATCGGTGGAAAAAGAGCACAAACATGGACCACTTTTTTGAAACTAATGTCATAACCTAATTATAAACCTATAATATACTTCAAAGTAATAATCATCAACAAACAAAAGTCATTCCACAATCACCATAGCTTCCCAATAAAGCGTCCCTCCAACTTCAACAAAATTCTGCAACACACACCAAAACTTTACTCACCACCATATCATGCTTCCGTTTTCTGTCAATATTCACAACATTCTCTCAATTTTCCTTGTCGTGATCCTCTATGTCCAACCGTGCATTCTAGCGAGACCAACGCCAACAACATTGATCACCAAAACCAATAACACCAACAACGAAAACTATTATTACACGTGGCAGAATTTCTCACACTTCCTTAATGCTAAGAGGGGAAGTCACATAAACGGCATGTCGGAGCTGAAAAAATATTTCCGCCATTTCGGTTACCTCCCCATACGAGACTTCCAAAACTTAACAGATTCATTCAACGCCCACTTGGAAGCCGCGGTGGTTCGATACCAATCCAGATTCGGTCTCCACGTCACCGGCCAGCTCGATGATGATACTCTCACACAAATAATGTCACCACGGTGTGGTGTGTCCGACGCGTCGTCCCACGCGCTTCATGCATCAAGAAATTACGTGTACTTCCCGGGAAAACCCCGGTGGGCACGGCAAGTACCAATGTCACTGACATATGCATTCTCGCCAGAAAGTCTCATTCATTACGTCAGCTTGAGGGATTTAAAAGCTGTCTTTAAACGAGCATTCGGACGTTGGGAATCGGTTATTCCGGTGAATTTTACGGAGACGTCGAATTACGGGTTTGCCGATATAAAAATAGGGTTTTACAGCGGTGATCACGGCCACGGAGAAGCTTTTGACGGAGTTTTGGGTGTTTTGGCACACTCATTCTCGCCGGAGAGTGGAAGATTCCATTTAGACGCAGCAGAAACATGGGCCGTTGATTTTGACGTGGAGAAATCAAAGGTGGCCGTTGATTTGGAGTCGGTGGCGGTGCATGAGATAGGGCACTTGTTAGGGTTGGCTCACTCTCCGGTGAAAGAGGCGGTGATGTATCCAAGCTTGAAGCCAAGAAGGAAGAAAGTGGAGTTAAGTGTTGATGATATACAAGGGGTTCAAGCACTCTATGGATCTAATCCTAATTTCACTTTTGGGTCTTTGTTGAAGTCTGATATTTCCTCAAATCACGCCGTTGATTTTAGAATAATCAGACCTTATCGTAAATGGGTGACGTTAATTTTGATGGTTACTAATTTCATTCTTGGTTTTTGCATCTAGCTAGTGGTTGACTCAAATTGAGTGCAATATTAATTAAATCTTTTGTATAGTTTGATTTTTTTTTTTTGCAAAAGAAGTTGGTTTTTTTAGGGTTGTAGTGATACAAATGTTGAAGTTACTAATTTCTTCAACTGTTTTTAGATTCATTTTATTTGGTGTTGAAGTGTTACAAGATGTTCTTCTATTTTTTTACATTCTTTTTATTCAATTTTTTTTACTAATGAAATCATTCGATATTTAAATATCTTTCTGAAATTTGTCCAATTGAAGTCGAATAAAATCTTACAAAATATAAATTCGATACACGATAATTTCAGATATTGTATTTCTACTTGTTCATAATTCTAAAGAAAGTGGCAACTACTTCACATTGTTGCAAGTATTATTTGTTGATATGAAAATTGTGGTCGGTTCTAATTACTTCTATGTGGCAAATTTAAAGAAAATTGGTGGTTGCTATGATTATGTCATACAACAATAAGAGGACACCTTATAATCATGGCTTCCTTTGATTTGATTGAATTAAATTAAATAATTTGTTCATTAACCACCAAAAGAATGTGGATTAGATTGAATATCATTAAACAACAATCTAGTCCAATATAGCTCTTACCATATTTGTGGTTGAAAAATCAAAATTGTGCAGCAAAATGGTTAATATACTACGAATTTTATGGTCCAAATTCCATCCTGTATACGTCGTCTCAAAGCATAATTATTTGTTTTATTCCCAAATTATTAAATGATTTTCTTTCTTAGAAAAGTAATAACATTCTACAATATTGTTCTTATTTATATATACTTAAATTATGTTAATGTAATCAAGAAAGTGTCTTAGACTTTTTTGTTCAATGGTTTAAGAAAAAATCCAAAATTAATAATCTTTTTTTTATAGATTCAAAATTAATAATCTTGTCTAGTATAATTGGTTATTCTTTACTAAAAGATTTGCCAGTCATATATTCTTTGGGCGGGAGAAAATATATTTATTGTGGAATAGGCCAAATCCTAAGATAAAAGGCTATTTACGAAGCTTGGCTTGTTAGACACTCGACTATGATCTAGAATACCGAGGCATAGTTGGAACCTTGATACCAACAACAACCATATTATGCATACGCCTGCTATCAACATTTGTCCATAATTTCTCACACTACAAGAAAAGGCCCAATTTGCGACGAAATTTAGTTTGTCGCAATTTTGAGACGAATTCGTCTGAAAAGTTCCAGTTGACTTTTTGCTACGAAAAATGTGATTTCGTTGCAAAAATCTGCGACGGAATGAGACTTCGTTGCAAAACTTTGCGATGGAATGTGAATTCGTTGCAACATTTTGTAAATACAGTAAATATTGATTTTTTTGTAAATATTTTTTTTTCAATAATTTTTGCAACGAATTTGTCACTCTAATAGTGACGAATTCGTTGCAAAATTGGAAATTGATAGGAATTCGTCGCAAACCATAATAAATTAATTTTACATTAATCAATTAATTATTTCCTTAAAAATATTCAAGCTCTTAATTATCATTAATATAACAAATTAATTGTTCATAACGTTATATGTCTTAAATTTTCACCCAAGTTTTGATTCTTTTATTCTAATTAGAAAATATACTTTCGAATTAATTTGGATAATAATTTCTAGCAATTAATTAGAATAAAAAATTCTAATTAGAATGGAAGACCCAAAACTAAGGTGAAAATCGTAAACAATTAATTTGTGATACTAATTTAAATAAAATGGTTGAATATTTTTAATGAAACAATTATATACCGTAACAATTGAGAATTAATACCGTAAATATTGATTTTTTCTTAAAAATTGTTTTTTCAATAATATTTGCGACAAATTTGTCACTAAAATGGCGACGAATTCATCATAAAATTGGAATTTGGAAGGAATTCGTCGCTATTTTAGAGACAAATTCGTCGTAAACCATAATAAATTAATTTTACCTTTATCAATTAATTGTTTCTTTAAAAATATTCAAGCTCTTAATTATCATTAATATAACTAATTAATTGTTCGTAACGTTATATGTCTTAAACTTTCACCCAAGTTTTGATTATTTTATTCTAATTAGAAAATATATTTTTGAATTAATTAGGGTAATAATTTCTAGCAATTAATTAGAATAAAAATATTTTCTAATTAGAATAGAAGACCGAAAAACTAGAGTGAAAATCACAAACAATTAATTTGTGATATTAATTTAAATAAAAAGGGTTGATTATTTGTAATGAAACAATTATATACCATAATAATTGATTTTTCGTAAATATTTTTCACTAATATTGCCACGAATCGGTCACTAAAACAGCAATGAATTAGTCGTAAAACTGGAAATTGCGGCGAATTCGTCGTAACAATGAAATTTTCAGGCGGCTTTTTCATATTTTGATTGAATTTTTCGGGGTAGGGGTTCTGTTTGCAACAAAGTGGTCGCAATAGTGAATTTTTGCGACCAATTCATCGCAACACTGAATGTTTGGGCCCACCAGAAATTTCTCTCTCTCAATTCAGTTCCTCAAACAAATCTAACACTCTTTTTCTCTTTCACGCCGCTCCTCTCTCTCTCTCTCTCTCTCTCTCTTTTTGTCTCCACTCTCTCATAATCTAGCGCTCTCTCCATCGACGCTGCATCGATTATCACTCTCACCATGCTCTCTGTCCGACCTAAGCTCTCTCTCCGACCAAAGCTCTCTCTCCACCAAAGCCTCTCTCTGTTTTTAATTTTTATATCTTTTCTTTTTCTTAGTTTGGTCTTTGGTCTTGCTGATTTTCGCTTCTTCTTTTTTTTCTTCCAAAGGAACGAACTTAAAGAGGAGGAGGATGAAAGGGGTGAAGAGGAGGGTTGGTTTTGGGTTTGTGTGAGGGAAAGGGTGGCGGTTCTGAGTTTGGATGATGAAATGGGAGTCGGTTTTGGGTTTGAATGGTGAGGAGAGTGGCAGAAAACTAAAACATGGGAAAAAACTTTGTAAGTTGCTGCAACATTTTTTCTTGGTAAAATGCTCATTTTTCATCATTTCTTTTTTTTCTTGATGATGCTACTATAAACTTAAAGCAGCAGGATATGATTGAGGTTTTATTACATTGTTTGCACATTGTTAAGCATCAATGAGTCTATCTGTTATATTGGTTCATATGTTTGTTTGAATCAGAATGAAGAGGACCATGGATGTGTATTTGATAATATGGAAATCTTGATCTAAAGAGCATTTGGTTTTAGCATCTATTACTTTTCCTTGTGCAGAGATTTAAGCTCCAACATGCTGACTGGCGAAATTCCTTCGACATTTGACAGTTTGACGAAGCAAAATCACATGAAAGTGATTATATACATTGAAAGAAAAAAAAAACATATTTCATAGTTTAAGAACTTCACTTTTAATATCTTCATAGTGATAGTATCATGACTTAGCTGCTTAAACTATTTCAGGTTTTTCTATAATAAAATTTTTCAGTTTTTTGTAAAAAAAAAACATATTTAATTGTTTAAATCCCGACAGCTTTGGTGACTGCAAAGTTTAGGGCGCCATCATCTTCCACGACATTTTATTTCTATTCTTACAAAGGTATATTCATAATCAAGATACGTGGGATCTATGTAGTGATTGATTGTTGATATATATTTGAAAACACAGCCTTAATAATATATTGCAAACAATTTGTGATTATACTAGTTATATATTTGATTGGAAAAATAAAAATTTGCTTTATATTTGGACTTCTTCTACAAATGTGCTCTGTTTATATATTAAGTGCCTATTATTTGTAGGTGCTTGGAATTTTAGATTATGTGCTCTAAATTCTTTGTAGAAAATAAATTCAATATGTATACAAATTTATTAATTATTTTTTGATAGGCTCGAGTCTAGTTGGGAGATGTTGAGGAAGCGGACTATTAAGCGGTACAACATCCTTCATTCCATTCAAAATAATGGCACAAAAGCGTTACAAGTCCGACGAGAAGACTAATTAGATATGTTTATGTAGTTATAGGCAAATTAGATAAAATTTATGTAGTTATTGTATTTTAGAGTTTAAAAATTGTAAATAGTTTTATTTTATTTTAACATTAAAATATTAAATATATTTTTGAATTAATTCTTATCTTAAATATTTTCATTAAGTATTTTCATTTTTTAAAATAATTAAATAATAATAAAATTTGCGACAAATTTGTCCTTATATTTTGCGACGAGCTCGTAGCAAATTTTGCTACGAATTTGTCACAACATTTTGGTTGACTTCTCAATTTTGCAACGAAAAGTTGATCGGTTGCAAAATTTTGTGACGAATTCCTCTCAAAAAATTCTTGGGATTAGGGTTTTTGCGACGAAATATTGGTCCAACATCGATTTTGCGACGAATTGCCATATTTTGCAACGAATTCTTTTTGTTGCAAAAATGTATATTTCTTGTGGTGGATCCTCAAAGCTTGAAACCAACAGATGAAACTATAAGAACCTCAATACCATGAACTAGAATAAATAGATAGAGTCAAATAATGAAGACAATAAACATAACCTAAGACAATCAACTCTAGAATGAACCTACTTTGTCCTTAAAAGAGTTAGTAAGTACCAATAAAACCTTATACCTACATGTACCAAGTTTCTCACGAGCAAGACGACATCATCCAATGTCTGATCAATGAATCTGGGGTGACCCATACGAAAACTGGTCATCCATAGAGAAGTGAATGGTGTAGTCCACCTAGCTATTGGTGGGATAGGCTCTGATGAGTTGTCAAACCAACAAATATAAAGACCTGTTTAGAAAGATATTTGAGTAAAGCAGTGAACATAGTCACTTCACAAAGACCAGTAAACAATTGTTTATTTCGCAGAAAAATAAAATAAAATAAAATAAAATAGCAGAAAATATAAGTGAAGCCAGGAATGTAAAAAAAATAATTTAAAGTTTTCAATGAAGGAAATAATAAAAATGCAGCAATAAAAATTATGAGAAAATCAATAATAATGAATGCCTAACAAAAATACTTCTCCGTTCAACCCAACAAGTTGATCATAGACACTAAGAATCAATATTGAACATTTGACTAGATAGAGTTATAGTTACCAGTGACACACTCAAATAATCAATCTCTTATTACTTAATCCGTAGCCCTGGGACACCCTGCAGACTATTTCTTTTATCAACTAGACAACCCCTAGGACGCCTTGATAATGTTTAGTCTAATGTAGCAGTAAAAACTAAAGAGACAACTATCCCAGCCAACAAAATTAGAAACGCCGTAAATCATTTAGACTAAATTACTCAATCATTGAAAGTTGCCCAACTACAATCATTGAAGTTGTTTGCTACCCATATTAGAATTAATGAGAAACGCTCTATTAATCCTAAATAACCATTTATTATCCGATTAATCAATCAATGGGCCCTTATTGAACAATCAATACAAATAATAATAAAAGAACGAAAAGCACATGAATTGAATAAGTATTCAAAATGCTTAATAATAAGTAAAAACAATAGTCTCACAACCTATATGAATTGAATTTTGAAAATACCTCGACTAGATGCGAATTTAACTATACATGCTAATGACAGAAAGCCAAAGAAATTGAATGTATAGTCTGCCTCTGAAAGTCACAAGAGATAACCGCCCAAAAAAAGAGGAAACACTATATGTGTGTGTATGCTTGTGTTCTCCTAAAAACCTAATCCTCTCCAAAAATACAATTACCAATAATAATAATAATAATAATAATAATAATAATAAGGTCTTGTTCCACCCGTAAAAACTGAACAAAAGCCTTGCACTTTGTCCTCAAAGAATCATGAGGCCAAACCTTCCAAAACACGCGACCCAATGTAACAATACTAGCCCAATCAATGTAACTCCTTCAACATGGTCATGTCGTACGGCAATCCAGAACCGAATTGCACTGGAACAACACTATTTCTTTCCATTCATTCACACATTCACCTAAACAACAAAGAAAACAAACATAACATAAAAACACACTGATAACAACGATTTACCATGCAAAACAAACAAAAAATGCAACATTAAATATGCATAAAATGCAACCTATCGAACCTCCCCACACTTAAATAATGCTTGTCTTCAAGCATTCAGCAACTTAAAAACAATCAAAGACCTTAACTCCTAATCAACCTCTTTACCCCCACATAATGTACTATCCATATCGATATGCACTGAAGACTCAAAAACAAACATAACTAACACTAGGTTAGCAGATAATCTTAAAAAGATTAGTCTCCACACTAGTAATGCCCCACAAAAGGATAGTTGAATTCACACCCTCACAAGTAATACACTCTTTCTCTTAAAGTGTTTAGGTTAGGTGTCCACGTTCAAATCAATTCATAGCAAGGATTTCCAAATTTTGGTATTAAGTCAAATCGCCACCACTAATAAATTTGAAATCAAAACACCGATCAAAATGGACTTTAGATAGGCTTGTAACAGGGCTAAAACAAGAGGTAATAAGTTGAGAGAGAAAATAATAGAAACAAGTAATACATGCCAACCACACATACGTACAATGTTAATGGCAACCAATAAAAATTACATTTCTTTCCTTTCGATCAAGGCTGCCCAAAACACTTTACTTTCCCTTTTGTTGCTTCTTTTTTTTTTCATCAACGTAACTTTTTTTCAATACGAATGCAAATCTGGGCAGCCATGTTTCCATTGCATTGTAAGCACAAAATCATTTGCAAGACTTGTCTAATTAAACATACAATCATGGAATTAACATAAAAATTAATTTGGCAATATATCACTAATAAAAATCTCTCAACTTAGGGTGCAATAGTTGAAGTTTATGAACAACATTGGAAATGGAAAAAATTGGTTTAAAACAAGAAAAAGGATAATGGCTCAAAGCAGGTAAACTATGGATTGATATAACAGGATCCAAGCAATTCTTGAAATGTGTGGTCTTGAAATGCCCAAAGGGTTAACAAACAATGTCTTTCATCATTTCATTGTCTCAATTTGGAAATGTGTGGTCTTGAAATGCACTTCATAAGAAATTTCAGTAGGGTCCTACTATGATTGACCAATCACACACAACAAGAAAAAGAGTACGTATAATGTGTGCGTGAATCCAAACTATTCCATTTCGGTTCTAGTACTAAGAATTGTTTTTTCTTGAAGCTAAGGTGCATAGTGTAATCCCAATATGGTAATCCAATAGGGAATCCAACAATCACATAGTCAATCTAGGGTTCATCATATCTAGATGCACAGAGAATTTAGTTCATAGTAATTGAGAGAATAACAACAAGATACAAAGACAAGCTAGAGAGAGAAGAAGAATCCATGACGATGTTGGAAACTGTGACACCATACATGTAGAGGAAAATAAATTTTTTTGTCACGAACTCCACCAAGGATCCAAGCAATTCGATAAAACCGACTAGGGAACATTGTTTACCTCGCTTTGGTGAAACAAGAACGAGAAGATGTTGTTGGATTTGAGTCACAGACACTGCAGGATATGAATGCCCTTTACTGGTATCCACACACACGAACTGCTCAAGTGTGCTAGCATCGAATTTCTTTGAGGACACTCTCAAAATTACCTTGTTATATTTTCTCTCTTTGAAGTGAAGTGGACGGCCAAGCAAAAGATTATTAGGGTGTGCTAAGAGGCTTATTTATAAGCATTAGTAAACCCTAGTCCTAGTCTCACTAGAAAACCTAAGTCTTGTCCAACAAGAATTCCTTTATCCTAGTCTAACAAGGATAAACCACTTAGAGAGATTTATATATATATATATATATATAATTTGGCCCTACTATTTATTTCAATAAATAAAATTTTGGCCCACTATATTTATAAATATTAATTACCATTTTGACCAAGTCAAATACCTTCTTAGTTGACTAAGTCAAAGAAACTCTTTCTTTTGTTGACTAAGTCAAACAAACTATTTTGATTATGTCAAATGAATTTTAATTTGTTTTAAAACTATTATAAAACAAATTATTTCATCATAAAATAATACCAAGACACATCATAAATATATAGCACAGTTCGTCAGTGC
>CAODLS010190439.1:0-13024 GCA_948243855.1 Flueggea neowawraea | reverse complement strand
TATGTTATTTATAAGTTGTTTATATGTTATCTATATATTATATATATGTTCTTTATATGTATTATATATATTTATATGTTGTATATATGGTATGTACAAGTTACAAATATAGCATAAACAAGTTATAGAATTAATACTTGTATGTTCTGTATCTCTGTAAAAGATATAAAAGTTACAAATATAAAATAAACAAGTCATAAACATAGTATATACAAGTTACAAATATAATATAAACAAGTTGTAATACTAATACTTGTATGTTCTTCATCTTTGTAAAATATATACAAGTTAGAAACATAACATAAACATAGTATATACAAGTTACAAATATAATATAAACAAGTTGTAACATTAATACTTGTATGTTCTACATCTTTATAAAAGATATACAAGTTAGAAACATAACACAAACAAATCATAAACATAACCTAAACATAGTATATACAAGTTATAAGTATAGCATAAACAAGTTATAAAACTAATACTTATATGTTCTGTATCTCTGTAAAAGATATACAAATTACAAATATAATATAAACAACTCCTTAATTTTTTAAAAATAGAACAACACCAATAGAATATCAACAATATTTCAACAATATATAAACAAAAGTTGGTAAATTTGAAAATATGCATTTGTGAATTTGAAAAAATTGAAAAGTAAAAATGTAATATGCAAAAGTGGGTAGTGCAAAATAAATATTATAAAATATCGTAGGTGTATTGTGTAAAAACTAGTATATGTAATACATATGTGTGCATGTGTGTATACATATATATAATACATATATATAACATGTATATATAACACGTAATATATATATATATATATATATATATATATATGTGTGTGTGTGTGTGTGTGTAAGTATGTATTATATATATGAATATATGTATTATATATATGTAGCGAGTATGGATTATAAGTACGAATACGAATATTACTCAATGGGTAAGGGTATAGATACGAGTACGAGTAGTATATTCTAATATTAATATCCTACTCATACCCACAGAGTAAAATGCATGTATTATTTATATTCGTATTTATATTTAGTCAAAGTAGATAATGTCCATATTGACTGAATATGAATAAAATCAGTATTCATCGAATAGGATATAAATTGTCTATCTCTAATAAGAACCCTTTAAAAATCAATAATGAATTTTTTTTTAGTGTTGTCAGACGATGCTAGTTAACTATCAACCTTTTAGTCGACTATCACGTCTATTTTTCACTTTTGTCCATTTGTTAGTGAACTAGCAACTTCACTGATATTGACTATTGGACTTCAAGTATCCATTATTTGATCACTGCATTTGACTTGTTAAGTATGATTCTAAACTGAGATCAAGTCAGATTTAGGCCAATCATAGCTGCATTAGTTGACTACCGCAGACGCCTGTTGGTTGATAGTGAAATCCGTTGGTTGACTAAGGCTGGTCAAATTGGTTTTGACCTGTCACTAGTTGACTACCAAGTTTATTGGTCAACTAATAGATGACAAAAACTTGATTTTCACTTCTTTAATGCTTCTAACTTGAGCTTATTATTCTCTAATGTTTTGCTCATCATCAAAATCAATTTAAGTACTTATGAAATATTCCAACACAAATATTAATAAATAAATAAAAAAGTAGATCAGATTTTGGGATAAATTAAATAAGAGATTGAATTATATAATAATATAATAGGGAGAATTATATGAGGCATTATTCCTTAATACACTTTCTATTATATTATATTTCATTCCACTATTAATTTCAACTTTCTCAAAGTTTGTGCATACTCTAAGTCTCCAACATCACTCTTTATCCCTCTCTATTTATTAACAAAATCACAACAATAATCACATGCAACAATAATTCATACATTAGATTGGATTATAAAAATAAGGACATAAAAAATTATATAATATTAACAAGAAGTCACTTTTTGGCTCTTAATACTCGAAGAGTAACTATTCACATTTTGAGATATTTGAGGAAAGAGCAAAACATTTAAGGGGACTGATGGAGGAGGTTTCCATTCTTAGGAAAAAATGTCTCTATATAGAGGTTGTTGGATATTTAGGTTTGTATAAAGATCTAGTAAATTTCATTTTTTTTCAAGTTATTTCAACTTGATTAATTACCAAATAAACGTTGTACACGTAGTGTACAATTTTTAGACTAATTGTTTGTGTCCAAATAACAAAAAAATAAAAATAAAAATGGCTTTTAATTTCTTTTGGCTTTTATTTATTTTGTTCACATTTTGTAATTATTTTTTGGGTTTGTACATATTTTGTGTCTATTTTGTACTCGTTGCATGTGGTCAAAGTGTGATCAAATTGTTGTGGTCGAAACACGATTAAATTTTTGACGCGCCGTCAAAAAAATAGTCATATTAAGGTATTTTTTAAAAGATTTTTCAGCATATTTATATTTGTGAAATTCTTTTAGATATTATTTCATTTGTGAAATTTACTTTTTTATTGTATTTTTGTGTAATTCTCCCTTATTTATACTCAAAATGAAAAAGAAATCCAGTTTGATATTTTTTTCCAGGTTATTAGAAACAAACACCATCAATCCCCAGTAGAGGCGGCATTCTTGAACCGAAACCGGACCTGCAAAAATTGAAATAGGCAGAACCGCCAAAATTCGGTCCGGTTCTAATTCAATAATCTTTCAAAACCGTTAAACCGCTAATTAACCGATAATTTAAACAACCGGTTTAAGCCCACTTTTCCCATCCGACCGTTGTTGCCAATAGTCCAATCCCAAATTGGGCCATTAGCAACAGAATAGACGCCCAACGATCACAAAAGTGACCAGTGATACTTTTTTTAAAATTTTAATATTTTTTTCTCAATAAATATCCATTCTCTCTCTTAAATTTTCCCACACACACAACTCATCTTCTCCTTATTCTCTCATTCAATCTCAAAATTATTTCACTTTTTTGTTATATTTATTCTTATTATTAACAAAACTTTATTCTTGTTATTATATTTTTTATATAATAGGTTTTCCTTATATTGTTGTTATTACTTTTATTACTATTGTTATTCTTTTTCTGTTGTTATACTTTTTTTAATGAGAGAATTTTTCCTTTTATTTTCATTTGTAAAAATAAATTACTCGTTTTAATTATTTTTTAATGAAATTATTACTCATATTTCTTCAATTTTTATTTGTATTTTTTGTTTAAAATTAAGTAGAGAATATCGATATTTAATTACATTTAAGAATTAGAAAACAAGAACCAAACTAAACCGAACCGAACCGAGACCAAAATTGATAACAACATTATTTTATTAAATTTATTTTGTTTAAAGCGTTTGAACCAGCAAACCGAAACCATTGATTGAACCGAACAGACCAAATCCCAACCGCCCAAAACCAGCCATGGACGGTCCAATTTCGGTTCAATAGAATTATTATTGCCCAAAACCAGCCCCGACTCTTTGAACCATCACCATCTCTAATCCCTAGTTCCTCACCCTATTTGAACGCATAAATTATTGCTCTCCCCTTATTTCCCATATATGAATAAAATTAAAGAGTAAGATTTGAGAATGGTCTTTAGTTTAAAACCCTACAATCTAAATTGTGTGCTTGATTTTATAATTAAATTATTTTTTTTGAAGTTTATTCATTATTTTGTTGGATCCAAACTCGAAGTTAGAGGCAGTCATAGTTCATGAATTGGCAGTTCATGTTCAAAGAATCTATGAACCGAAACCAAACCACCCAGAGGGAGTTTTGGCTGGTACGGTTCCTAGTTTGATTTTGGTTCGGTTCGGACGACAGTTTTGGTTCGGTCCTGTTCAAACCTTTTTTTTAATAATGTTGCGATTAATTTTGGTCCGATTTAAACCAAAATTGGACCTTTGGCAAGAGTCCATTGTCTCCAACGATCCACTCCACCAACTGGGTTGGCAGTTTTTGGGCGGTTGGACCGCCAGTTAATTGGCCACTTCAAACCTTCATGTAATATCCCATATATTTTTTGGTAATTATTATTTTATTTTAATAATTAAATTTGGGATAAATTAAAATTTTATTTTTGATGATTGAAGGGTAAATTTTGTGTTTAAGATGTTAATTGAGTGATTAATGAAGGTTAGGAGTGATTTGGAAATAAAATATTAAGTGAAAATTGGTGGAAAATTGAAAGAAAAATCGGAACAAAAGAAGGCTGGACGACCGATCGTCTGTAGTTGGCAGCCAAGCTGCACGTCTTTTGTTGCTGGAAGTGCTGTTGTTCAGGGGTTGCTGCAGGAAACGACGAGCCGTTCCGTCGACTTGCTTATGTCGTCCGTGTCACGCATGTGTCGTCCAGTGGCGTGCTGCATGTTGCAAAGCGTTGTCGTTCGAGCCTTCCACCTGTCATTCGCGCGTGTGTGTGCAGCTGCGTGACCAGATGACCGGTCGTTCGCGTTTTCTTTTGCCACCTCTACAACTTTTTCCTTAAAACCCAGTCGACCCCCTTTCTTCCTTCACTTCATTTCTCTTCATTCAAATCTGACCCATATCACTCCCTCTTGTCCTCAGATCATTGTTCCATCAAACTTGAGGTAAGTTCATCAATTATTTTTGGTTTTTAGTTCCATTTTATACATTTAATTGGTCGAATAAAGGTTTGAACGAAAATGGGTTTGAATGGAGCCAGGGTTCGATTCTTGGAGGATTTATGGCTTGATTTGGGGTTGTTTATGTTAGATATTAGTATGAGGGACATAGGAGAACATGAATTTGGCTTGATTGAGAAATTGATTATTTTTATTAATGGATTTATTTAGTCTGAAAATTCAATTAAAGAAATTAATGGTTTTAGGATGAATTGATGGAAACCAAGGTTAGATTGGTGTTCTAGAGGATGATTTGAGGTAATGTGGATGGTTTAGAATATTGGGTTTCGAGTGTTTCAGTTTTAGGGATGTTTTTATGTAGTTTTCTATCGTAAGGACCAATTCTGATATTTGCATAGTTATGGACTAGTTTTGATATTTTCTAATTTAGGGAGCAATTTGATATTTTGAGGGTTTAAGGACTAATTTTCAATTTCTCAAAGTTTGAGAGTTCTATTTAAAATTCTGACTACTTGAAGGACCTAATAGAAATTTTTAAAAATTTTGAGGACCATTTCGTAATTTTAAGTGGTCGGGAACCAAAATGTAATTTTACAAAAATTCAAGGATCCAACTAGTTTTTTGCGTAGATTCCAATTTTCGAGGTTTCAGTGTAAGATTGTCGACCGAATTAGAATTTTGATGTCATCCTAGGATCTGCATCTGTATTTGCGTATCATACATATAGTATTGCCACAATACCACATTTTAATATTTGTTATATCTGTAATTGTTCAGTTTTGTGTTTCTGCCAAAGGGACCAGCCACGTACTAGTGGCGTTTGACTGGATCTTTAGCTTCGAATTCCAGGTGAGTGAAATGACAACTTCAGACACATAGGCTGTGTTTTTAGACTCTATATGTAGTTTTTTGTTGTGCCTGGCTATGATATGAAATTGGACTAATAATTATTTGACTAATTAACAATCCGGATTATGTGATTATTAATTTACAAAATTTTTGTTTCTGATATATAATATTTATATATGGTTTATATAAATATTTTCTGCAAAATGGTTTATACTCTGCATGTTCATCTGTTAATATTATTCGTATATAATATTTTGATATGTGACACCTAGCTACGGGGTATGTAATATTTGGTATACCATTGCTCTGTCAAGGCCCTAGTTACCGGGGTAATGGGGTGACCGTGTATTCGGCCAGATACATTCTTTATTTTGTCTGGTGGCAGAGTCCACATTATTATTCTGTCTGTTCTAGTCCCATATTTTGACTCTGATATATATATGGATTGTGTCTGAAATTTCCATTTCACTCACCTAAAATCTGAAGCTAAGGATCCAGTCAAACGCCAGTAGCAGGTGTTGGTCCCTCTGGCAAGAACACGAAGCTGAACAATTACAGCTATTCCAACCTATGTGTTTGAAGCTGCCATTTCACTCACCTGAAAATCCAAGCTAAATGGCCCCTTCAAGCTCCACTGGTGGCTGGTCAACCTCGCTGACAGGAACATGATGCTGAAATAATTATCAGAGCAAAATTAAAGACGTGATGCTGGTGCTGTGACGGTAACCAAAATGCATAATATGCAAATACGAGCTCAAACCCTATGAAACCTATTTCAATCAATCTCAAACACCATTGCCTTGAGAATCAAACATCACCTGATGTTCCAAACCATACACACTAACTCTACCGATTACCCACATCGATTGTAATCAGTCTTCTGAACACAAATCTAACATTCATTCCAGCGCTTAACTTCAAAATCATACATTTTTAACTCAGATCTACCAAGATATAACAAGAATAACTCCAAATCTAACCAGAAAATCATTCAAAATCAAAACCCTAGCTTCCAACAAACCCATTTCGTCCAAACTCAAAAATCTCCAAAATCGAAGTTAAATCCTTGCATTTCGGACCTCTACCAACTGAAATCAACCATCTGTTGGATCATGGGTGATCAAAATTAAGTTCTTTTTATGTTTTGATGATGTACAAAATATTTGACTTAGAATGGAACACGTTGGAAAGCTCAAAACTGTAAATCAAGCCACTAGAAGTGTCACAAGGTACGTTATCTATGTACAACGTACGTCACAATGAAGAGCAACATATGTGACAAATCCACAATGTACGTAGACGTGGAGCTGATTGCAAACAGAAGCCACTGGAATGTTGAAGTGCCAAAACAACGTACGTTAGAAAATCACAACGTACGTCATCTGGAGATGTGGCTATGATCAATGTACGTCAAGGAAGATTAACGTACGTATGCCTAGAGAATTTGTAGACAACGTATATAGGATGTGTACGACGTACATTATGAATGGTCCAGAAGTCTGCAACGGTTATAAACTTACTCAAACGATTAGTTTCACTACACCAACGGTCAAATGGCTTGGAAAATCTATAAATACATCAAGGAAGCGCAGAAAAATGTGGATGATCATATGCTTTCAAGTCCCAAACATTTTTATCATTCCATCACCCTCAAAATACCAAATTCAAGCTAGAGAGAAGATTGTAAGCATTAATCAAACACATGCACTCCTAGCATAGAGCTTTCACTTTTTGTAAACAGCTTTGTAAACTCTTTAAGAGTTGGGAAGGGTTGGTTGTGAACCTATAGAAAACAACATTGTAATGGCTTTAAAGGTTTGAACCGAAATCAACCTTGGGTAGGCTTTAAAGGGGTGAGCCATAATCAACCTTGTTGGCCTTAGAGGTGTGAGCCGCAATCAACCTTGTTGGCCTTAGAGGTGTGAGCTGCAATCAACCTTGTTGGCCTTAGACGTGTGAGCCGCAATCAACCTTGTGTAAGGCTTTGTTGGATTGAGCCGGAATCAATCATCATTATAGTGGAAATTCTAAGTGGTGAGACTTAGGTAGTGGACGTAGGCATGGTTGGTCAAACCATTATAAATTATGGTGTTGTTTTCTCTCTTCACTCCAACTCTCTTTCACTCTAAAAACTCAACCAAAGCATCCCCAAGAAAATTCTCCAACACCATCAAACAACTCCCTTACCAACAGAAATCAACAGATCGAACTCAACTTTGTCAAACAGTTACCAACTGAACCCAGTTATGAACAACCTCAAATATCTACAAATAACACTAGATCTAAGCTTTTCTAGATTCGATCTATCAGGATCTAACACCCTACAACTTCCTTTTTGACATAATCACTCCGAAAACCTAGGTCAAACTGGACCCAAATGAGATGCAGAGATTAGGAACATGAAATGAGTGAAAAAAAGAGATTAGAATTGTAATCTTACCTCTAGGGATGATCAGAAATGTTGGGAGAGCAAGGACAAGGTTAGAGAAATGATCTAAGAGTGGGAGATGGTGAAAACGATGAGTGACAGACGAAGGTCGGGTGAGGGGGTATTTATAGGCCCATCATGCCAAACATAACGTCTCACTCATTTTCAGCATTTTGACTCATCAACGTGTGTAGTACATCATCTACGCACACATAAGGTGTTCAACGTGCGTAGATGCTTCCCTCAGCGCACGTAGATGGTGCTCAATAACTCTCGGCTCACACGCAGGTCGACTTCTACGTGCATAGATCCTTCAAAAACGCACGTAGAAGACCTGAAATCCCCACGACTTATTTTCAGACGAAGAACAACGCACACATTATGTGTACAAGGCACGTAGATTGCCCCAATTGCTCACGATTTATGCCTAGGTGATGACCAATGCTCACAGAAACCCTTTCAATGCACACAGACGACCTACACAACCCACAAACCCATCCGAATCATGCACAATGTGGGTAGAAGCCACTGCTGTGCACGTAGATGGCTTCCAGTAAGCTCTCCGCGCGTATTCTCACTTCTAAAACATGATTTTAACTTAAAACCATAATTCACATCACTTCTGGGACCTAACAACACCCAAACTTACAAGAGAATCATCTCAAAGCATTTTTCAAGCACCCAACCTCACTTCAAACTTTTTAGCATCAAGTTGGAATGAATTACGATCATTTGAAATCGATGATGTTCCACTAAAGACATTGTCATAATTTGTTGAAACGCTACAAAGGATTGATCAAAACGGAAGGGATATTACATCTGATACTGTTTGAATGCATGTTATATGCCTTAGGTGCGAATGCAATCTGGACTTGTTGAATGATTTATGGGTTTATGGATGAATGAGAAGAAGGATGATGTTTTTGATTGGTGAAAATGATGAAGAATTCACGGGTTGGTTGAGCCGAATTTGCTCTGGATAGTTGGTTTTCAAATCCGGAAATTAAGAATGAAAGAAGAGATGTGATTGGTTGAAAAGTGAGGACTAAATGTGATATTTGGCGAGTGGTTAAATCATGAATTCGGGAGAGTTTGAGCCAAAGTTGTGATTTTAAGGAATTTAAGTTAAAAAATACAATTTTAGGACATTGGGGGATTTAGCAATAAATTTTAAATACTTGGAGGGATAATTTATAAATTCTGAAAAATTGGGGACTATTTTAGAATTTTTCGGGGCCATAGGGACTAAAGAATAATTTTGAAAAAATGCAAGGGCAAAATTGTAATTTTACGTGAGTATCGATTTTTGAATCAAGGGCGATTAATTTCGACCTAAGAGTTTTCGACGTCTAGAGAATGCCAATACCTGCATTTGCATTTCATACATTTAGTAATGTCATAGTACCATATTTTGATATTTGTTCTATCTGTAATTGTTCAGTTTTGTGTTCCTGCCAGCGGGACTAGCCACCTACTAGTGGCGTTTGACTGGATCCATAGCTTCAGATTCCAAGTGAGTGAAATGGCAGTTTCAGACACATAGGCTATATCTACAGGCTTTGTATGTAGTTTTTGTGTCTGGCTATGATCTGAAATTAGATTAATAATTATTTGACTAATTAATAATTCGGATTATGTGATTATTAATTTAAAAAATTTCTGTTTCTGATATATAATATTTATATATGGTATATATATAAATATTTTCTGCAAAATGGTTTATACTTTGTATGTTCGTCTGTTAATATTATTCGTATATAATATTCTATTATGGGACACCTAGCTACGGGGTACGTAGCCTTTGGTATACCAATGTTCTGTCAAGGCATTAGTTACCGGGATAATAGGGAGACCGTGTATCCAGTTAGATACATGCTTATTTTGTCTGGTGGCGGAGTGCACATTATTATTCTGTCTATTTTGGTCCCATATTCTGAGTTATATATATATATATACACCTCTGATACTATCTGACTGCATGTTATATGTCTTGGGTGCGAACGTTTTGGTGAAATGATTTTTTGAAAGCTATACGTATGTAGTGTGTATATTATATGGTATCCTTGTGTATACGTATGTGGTATATTTTTAAATTATTTGCAAAACGGTTTATGTGAGGCCTAGAGTCGGTCTGAAGTGTCTTTTCCTCACTAGGGATTCGTACCCCTTTTATTGTTTTGTCTATCTGTAAACCTAATTTTTCGGTGATATTTTTGACTCTTAGCAACTGTCCGACACCTCGATCCCAGTGAGACATTTTTGATATAGTGAGTGCCCCTCATCCGGGCTCTACTTTTGTTTATGTTATTAGAGCTCCACATCGGGTTGTTGTTGTGTTACTGGGCTATATTTTGTATTTTGTATTTTGGGTTTTGACTTTACATTTACTCTATTAAATTCATATTCATTTTATATAATTAAATACTTTCAGTATAAAATGTCTTCTAAATATTAAATATTTGGATTAGTGAATAATTTTGGGTGGAATGACTGTATCTCTGAGGCTTGTGTGAGATGGGGCCGGCCTCCCTTAGACAGTTCACCTCATACACCGGTCATGGTATGAAAATGGGTCGTGACAATGGAGGTATCAGAGCGTTAGGTTTTGTAACTCTTGGGTAACTGCGTACTCTGATACCAAAGGTGGTATTAGAGCGTTAGGTTATGTATTGTCTGGGTCAGTGTGAAGCATATGTATCCTTAATTAAGTCTATCTGATTTGCCTTTGTATACCTTTATGATCTCTGTCTCGGTACTGTGTCAATCACTTATATTCTGACATTTGCATGTATGTTATGTCTGTCTGATTTTTGTAGCGATGGATCGTCGTGGTTGTGGCCGACCTAGGCGTGTTCCTATCGAGGTCGTCAATCAGTATTTTGTGGATCCGCATGGTTCTCATAGTGCGCCAGAGGTTGCAACACCAGCACCTCAGCAACAACCACAGCTTCAGCTTCAAAAACTCATCATAGCTCAGATGGAGATGTTTGAGCATATGACTCAGGTTCTCGAGTGCATGGAAAGAGCTCAACCAGCATAGGCAGTTGGGAGTCATCCAGATTCGCCAGTTGTAGATCAGTCAGTTCCACCAGTGGTGCCACCAGCACCCCAGCCTCAGCCCAAGGGAGGAGTAACAGTAGCTCCAATGGTTGCACCTATTGCACCACGGGTTAGAGAGGAGTTTATGAAGCTCAAGCCACCTAGATTTTCAGGTGTGATGGGAGATGATCTTTATGATTTCTTTCTTTAGGTGGATCATTGTTTTGAGGCTCGAGGCATTACTGATGATGCCAATAAGGTCAGACTCACCGCGTTCCTTCTGAGTGGCCATGCAGCTAGGTGGTGAAGGAGTCTGGAGGCTCGGGGAGATTTCATTTGGACCAGATTCAAGGATGAACTCATCGTAGCTGTTCTTCCTCGGAGTATCTAAGATAAGAAGGCGAATGAGTTCAATGAATTTCATTAAGGGATGGGTATGTCGGTGACGAAGTAAGAGGAGAAGTTCAAGGATTTGAGTAGGTATGCACCTCCTCGGAGACAGGGATAGGAGGCATTGGCGAGGAAATTTTTAGAGGGTTACGACCCACGATTGGTAGAGTGGTGGCCACTCTGGAATTGACTACTATTAGGCAGATGACTTAGTTTGCTAGGGGGATGGAGTATATGGATGAGAGACATCCGAAGGAGTCGAAGAAGGCAAAGACCGAGGGTACTTTTGGAGGCCGACAGAGCCTGGGTTAGGAAGGCCAGTCAGAGCACTCAGAGCCACAGTATGGAGTAACCATTTAGGCAGAATGGAGGACAGAGCTCGGGGAGCATGATTCTGCCTTGTGCAATCTGTGGGAGGAGGTGATGAACACATATTTATACGTATTTATGTGCATCAACTTATATTATTTTGAATACGAACTGAGTGTTTGTCATTAATTTTGGTACTTTTACGCTTTATATTGTGTTTTTTAGGTTAATTGATGATGTCTTGACGAAACGAAGAAAAACAAATCGAAACGGGGCTTGAACGATGACATTTGAGGCATTGGGAGTGAGACACGGCCTTGGAATGGCAAGACACGCCCGTGGGAGACTTGAGGAAGCAAATCTGTGACACAACTGAGCATCCACGGATATAAAGTGAAGTCCACGGTTGTGGAATAGGCCATGCAACCCACTAGAAGTTGAAAGACGAGGGACACAGACAGAAATGCAAGGACATAGACGGATGGGAGTTGGACACGGACACAAGGCCATGTCCGTGTAGAAGGCATCTGAAGAAATGAGAACACACGGACAGAAACTCAATTACACGGACAAAATGGGATTGGACGCTGACAAAAACCGTGTCCGTGTCTTATGTCCAGCTAGTGGAATTAAAGGGATTTTGGATGCACACGGACGTGACAGCTTCGGCACAGCCGTGTTCGTGTCTTACCCCAGACGCCCTAAATCGCCTATTTAAGCGGGTTTCGGCATTCATTGGAGAGGGAGCCGACTTGGAGACAAAATTATACATCTTTAGAGGCCAGAGAACATGGGAGCAAAGGAGAATATCATTGGGCATCAAGAACGAAGTGATTTCGCGAAGAATTGGAGGATTCAGTCATGGGTTTTCCTTCTCTCTAGATTTCTCTTTGATCTTGTTGTATATCTCTCAATTGTTATGAACTAATTATATTGTGTACCTAGATGTGATGAACCCTAGGCAGATTATGTGATATTGGATTATGTTATTTATTCAATTAATTTATGGATTGCGACTCAATTATGATTTATAATGAGTATTGTTGAAGTAATGGTTGCTAGCCTTTCAATTCCAATATTGTTTCGTGCATGTGTAATCGAGAGATTCTGTGTATGATAGACCGTTCAAAATTGAGAGGAGTTGCATGCAAACCTAGAGATAGGTCAACATAAATCCTCCGGATTAGGGTCAAACCTAATAGTGAAATTCATAGAGCAGTGTGTTAAAGCAACGATAGGAGTTTTAATTAGGAAGAGATTCCGGTTAATCAACCTAGTCGTTAGGCATTAGCTAACTCGAGAGAGAGGTTAATATACCTTAGGAATTTCCACGGTCCAATTGCCCGAATGATTGTTTGAATAACGAGTCCCTATTACGTAATTCGGTCTAAGAGGATTTAGCGTCTAGGTATCATCTTCCTATCGTTTA
>CAODLS010190417.1:0-34057 GCA_948243855.1 Flueggea neowawraea | reverse complement strand
GTTACTTTCTTGTTACTTTATGTCATTTTATATTTTATCACCTTTTGTAATAGAAGTGATATATTTATGAGAGAGAATGACACATTATGTATAAAAAGTGATATATTTATAAAGTGACAGAAAAAACCTCCAAATATAACTTTTTTTTTTAATTTTTGTTGTTACTTTATGTTATTTTATATTTTTTCACTTTTTATACAAAAAATTATATATTTATGAGAACGAATTACATATTATGTACAAAAAATAACATATATAGAAAAGAACAAATAATAAAAATATATATGACTTAATTATAAGTTTTCGTATTTTTTAGTACTTATATGTGATTTTGAAATTTGTCACTTATCTTTACTAAAGTACATATTGTTGGAATTGAATGACTTTTTTTTTGCAAAAAAGTGACATATTTTTAAAGTGACAAAGAATGTTTTGTCAGTTTTTAGACAAAAAGTTACATACATGTATCTATATGTTAAAGGGAAAAAAATGTATGTTGTCAATATTTTTTGTATTGTTAATGTGGTTGTCAATATTTTTTTATCACAAATAAATTAAAATTCTAAATGAATATGCTTCACTTTGACATAAAAAAATCATGAAAGTTGTTGCAACTAACTAAGAATATTAAATGATTTTCTATTTTAATGAATTATTTAGTTGAACTCATTAGTCTAACCTGTAACTACTAGATCTTGGTCAAATTCATTAACGTTAATTGGCAAACTCGATTTTTGCACAACTTTAGTCAAAGAATTGATTTTTTCTTTAGTCAAAAATTAACTTACTATTTATAAAATATTTCCGTTTGATTATTGTAATTAAATTTTAATGAATAATATTGGAAATGCCCAATTAGGAAATTTCCACAATCCATTCGAGCCCAACAAAATATTTTCTGGTTTCAAATCTCTGAAGAATATAAAGACTGCAATAACAAAATTAATTAAGATGACAAATCATTTAAATATGCAAAGTAAAGAAGAAAGAGCTTCTTCTGTCAATTAAGTTAGCTTAGGAGAGACAAAAAATCATGTATAAAATAACCAATTAAGGACTAAGATGAGATTTAAAATGAAATAGAATGGACCAACAATCCAATTAGTGATAAATATAATAATCTTTTAAAATTATTATTATCTCTTATACCAATGTAACATCTATTTGAACTCATTAATTGAACTCATAAATAATAGATTTTAGTTCTACCCATTAATATCATTGGCTAACTCGATTTTCCAACTTTGATCAAAGAAGTACCTATCTATATATGAAACATTTTCATGTTGATAATTGCAATGAAATTTGAATAAATAATACATCACTAAAAATGTCCAATAAGTAACATTTTCTTTTAAATACTAACAAATTAAATTCTTTGCATCACTTTCAAGTATTATGTTTAACTAATACCTAATTTATTTTATTAAAATTTTATATTTCGCAAAATTAAACTCACATTTTTTTTACATAATTTTAAAATTTTTTAAGATAACAATTAATAATTTTTCACCATTTAATAATAAAATGCTCTAAAATTTATTTATTCATCAATACTCCAAATTATATCTAACAATTACTCATTTATTTATTTACTCATTTAAAAGCGAGTCAAAATTGGAAATTGACCATTGAACCAACAAAAATATTCTGTTATTAATATGAATTTAATGTATAAAATCCTTAAATACAAGTACAAGAAAATCATCTGTGTGAAAAAATCAAATCTAATCCCTACTACAACAATAACTAACTCTCGGATAAAAACAGAATACTCAAAAGACATTTAGTTCTGCAAGAAATAGAATTCTCAAAGCATCCTGGTGTCCAGATTTCAGTTTTCTGCAAAATAATACAAATTCTATCGTAAAAAAATCTCATCAAGAATAGAATATGCAACATAGAATTATTTTAACCTTCACTTTTGAAGCAGCCAGCCTTTTGCTTTGGCATCACATAGAGACAATGAGATAAAACTATGAAAGAGGTTGGAAAATGCTCAGCTCTCTCCTCTTAGTTTTTCCTGGAAGACAAGAATAAGAAACCAACTCGAGAAACATGAAATCAGAAAAAGAAGAAAAACAATAAAATTATTTTGTGCCAGTTCAGTAAACATTACAAATTAAATGCCCAAAAACATCAACAGATGCTAAAGCATCAACAATTTAGATAAAAAAGAAAAGGCATTTTTTTTTATCACAAAATGGAAATAGCAGCACTGACAGCATTCACAATTTCATTCGGAACCAAGCGACCGGTATTCATAAACTCTTTTACTTTATTTCCAATCTCACTCCCAGCAGATACTTCAGCTATCAGAAGATCACCAGTTGATATGTGAACCAATCCAAACTGTGAAAGTAAGCACAACAAAAGCCACAAAGAAAAGCTTATAAGAAACTTAAGTACACCACGAAACCAAACACGAAATGCTTTTAACAACACACCAAGAATATCAATACAATATTAAAATTCTCATCCATAAAATTGATCCCTCAAGTATACACATAACAACCAGCAGTATATAAATCAATTAACAGTTGAAAATTCCAAACAAACGCTGCAAATGCACAATTCCACAGTTGTTCATATAGTTCGTTACTATCCTAATTTTACTTGACATAAAAAGAATTAAAAGAGGAAAGAACTTTAATCAGCTATGTTGCAAAGAACCTAGTACAAAAAAATGGATTAGATAAAAGCAAAAAGAGAAACAGAAACCGACCTGCTTAGCCTCCTTTTCCTCCTCTTTGTGTCTCCGTTCTTCCTCTCTCTGTCTCGCCTTCTCTTCCTTCTTTGCGAGCACTGTCGTCACAATTCTAGAAAAACCAAATTACACTAGCATCATGAAGCAGTGGCGATTTTATTGAAAGAAGAAAGAAATGAGAGACTTACTTCTTGCTCATTGTTTCGCCGGTGGGAAGCGAAGGATCAGACCCTCCATTTTATGGAGAGGATGATGCTGACGTTGAGGGTTTAACCGCTTCTCTCTGTCTGAACTTAACGGAAGTGCCATAAACGAGCAACTTGATGGAGCCGACGGCGTGGCCCGAGCATCGCCTTGGAGGACTCTTCAGAGTACCTTGACAACCTCTTCCTCACGAAATACGTCGACCGCTCCATCGCCTTAGAGGACGCTGCTTGTTCTTAAAATGTAAGATTTTGATGAATCAAAACACAAAAAGGCAGAATCATAATCCAAAAAACTTCAAATCCAAAGAAACCCAAAGAGAAAAAACTAAACAAAGAAATGAACCTACCTTGATGAAATTGCCAGAAGCGAGGTGCCGTACCAAAAACGTCAAAAGAGTGTGCGTCCGGAGAACGACGACGGATTAACAGGCAAATTGGAGGGAGAGCCACGCGGCTTCTGCTAGGATTCACAAGTGAGGGTTCACAGATGAAGTGTGACTTTTATTTGAGTTGATTTGAGTTGAGATGTTTCAGTGTGTACAAGTTCATTATAACTTTTTATAATCAATGCACAGAATTCAATCTCTACATCTAATGGTTCATATTAATTGAGACAAATACTTGCCTCAATTATATTGAGTCAGGTGACTCAATGGCAATGGCTACTTGGCTCTCCTCTTCTGCCACTACTTTCCTCGGCACCCCTCACCATCCTCATCAGTGGTCGCAGGGCCCAACCCAACTCCACCAACCCTTTTCACCGACTAGACGCGAAGACAGAATTGCCCGCCATGTTCGTATCAGAAAGAAGGTCTCTTTTTCTCCTCCCTAATCTCCTGTTATGTATCTCTGCCTGTCCAATTATCTTGCTCTTGGTGGGTACTTACTGATTTATCAATCAATGGTTACGAAAGAAGCGAAAAACTTAAGAGAAAAATAATGCAGCACAAAAAAGTAATAAATGGTTATTGAAGCTCTTTTTTTTTTTTCTAGAATTGATGTTGTGTAAGTTAGGTTTGTTTTGGGATATAATTCGTTTTGGCTGGGAGAAACGGTTGGTTCATGCATTATTATTTGTATTAGAGGGTCAATGAGTGTGAATTTTCAATTGGATGAAATTGAAAATTGATATGCTATGTGTGGCGCAGAATTATTTTCTATCTTTGACCTCCATGGTGGAATCAGTCGGGAGCTTTAGTTGAGATGGTTAATCCTGTGGCGGATGTTAGTAGTTCAAGTCCGCTTATCTTAATTCTACGATATTGAACTGTTGTCTGTTCACATACCTTTATAAACTTTTTACTACTTGGTTAGTAATAGAATTGTAGGAGTAGGATATTTCCAGGTATAGCATTTTGATTAATTGAAATTTTGTTGTGGATAGTGTTTGTGCAATTGGGGAAGGTACCAAGCTTTATTCTTGGAAACAAATATATATAATGTTTAGTTTGCTATAGTTATGTGGTTTTCAAAGGAACAATCTACTGACTTTCTCTTTCAATTCCATTATATCATACTTCATTAATAAAGGGTGTTCCTTATCTCTAACCGCCAATAATGGAGACTCAGGTGTTCAGTGTGGTCTGTTAAGATTAATGTAGAAAGCCCTCTGCTGGTCTAAAGTGAATATTCAGGTCGTCCATTTTGTTTTCATGACACTGGTCCTGTGGAGTTTGTTATCTTTGACCTTTCTTCCTACCTAGAAAGTAGTTTGGAACAGCAAGTGTCTTTCTTTACAAGTGTTTTCTCTGAAATTCGAACTCTGAATTCAGTTTATTAAATGCAGATGTATGATACAATACTAGTTTGGCCAGTGATACATGTATTCCCAAAACCCTGTTTGTCCATTCATGCAATACATGCCTTCCGCAGATATCAGCCATAAACATTGGCTCTCACATCTAGTGCGATCCCTTGCAAACAAATATGCATCAAAGTGATACTGCTGCACATTTTACCATCCCACGTCGCAGAAAAATAACGTGGTTCCGGCGGCATTGACAGAGAAGTCCCATCCAAATTCATCGCCGTCTGCAAATTGTGCTGGCCGAGATCATCATCGTTGGACTGGCAATGCAAGGTCATATTCCTTCCTTCTCCAAGTTTGTTCTTGATGCTTGCGTGCACCTTCGAAAGGACCTGAAGGTTGGATAAGCTGAAAGAAAGGACTAAAAGCAATAATGGGAGAGGAGAACCAAGTCTGCACGGAGAATCCATATTGTTGCATAAACCAATGAATGGTGCTGTAGTCACTTATATAGGGACTGGAAGAAGCAAATATCAGAGTATATATATTGTTGGATTCGGCTATGTTCGATGTTCCCAAGTTACGATGGCAATGCATGTGGGATGAAATCAAGGCAGTTGACAATTTGCAGTATCCATAGATTATAACTCCTTGTGTTGTGCTCATATATTTTGTCTTTATTGGAGAAAAAAAAATGAATTGAATTTCACTAGCCTAATAGTAAATAAAATAAACTATCGTATATATTATAGAGGAAACTATATGAAACAAATATTAGCGATAAACAAAATAGCTCATTAACCAAATAAATTATATAAGAAACACAATCTGTAGAGAACTAGATGTTTTACAAACTCTAGATTGTAATGAGGACGATGCATTGAGAATAGGTCTCCGAGGATCAAATCAAATCAAATCATTAAAAGAACAAAAAACAAAAGTTGAAGCCTTAGTCTAATGATTCTGCATTTGACAGAAAACTAAAGAAAAGATCAAATAAAAGATTATACCTAAACTAATCTTGATCAGGACTAATAAGTGATTAATAAAAAATATAGAAATCTAGAGGAATAAAATCGCGAATATGATGACTCATAAAAGAAAAGTAATTAATAAAAAAACACACATGCCCACGCAAAGTACAAACCAAAAACTTGTCAATTGTTCTCGAACCAAACTAATCAACTTTTTTAGAAAGAAAATAAAACTGACCAAATAAACTATATGAATCAAATTGAAAAACCGTGAGATTGTTTAGTTTGACAAATAATTTTTTATTTTTTGTATTTCTTTTTTTGTGCTGTTTATTTTTTTAGAAACTGATGATTTAGTTTATAGAAACTTTTATTTTTCATAGAGAATAAACAGAAACTTTGAACAATTTCTTTTGTTTCTATATTAAAATTTTAGAGAATTTTCAAAACATTTTCTAAATTAAAGAGTTCCTAAACTTCTCAGTTTGATTTTTTTTCCAATTCTGGTGTTGCCCACCCCTAACTAACATGGAAAAGAAAAATAAAATACTCTTATTTAAACTAGAATAAGAGCATCCGACAATAATTTTTATTTAACTTCTTATAATATTATATTTAATTTAATTTTCCTAACTATTTATTTTAAAATTTGAATTCAATCTACCATTTTTTCATTGCATTAATTAATATTTTATTACTAACAAAAAAATGGAGGGAAGTGAATAGTAAATAAATAAGAGAATTCACTAAATTTTACACTATGTTTAAAACAAATAAATTTTATAAAATTTTGTAGAATTTATTTGTAATTCTAAATTTTTGTGTTTGGAAGATAGAAAAACATTCATTTCCTAAACAAATTCTTATCAAAATAGGTTGGAATTCTAAAGAATTCCCAGGAAACAAAATTGTAGAGATAGAGAGAGAGAAACTTTGTTTCACCTTCACATCAAACATCACCAACAATCAACAACTGCTAAAACTTATTGTGTGTTATTTCTCGCATATTGTGTCGAATTTCTACTGGGTTTTTGATAATTTTTAGTTTCTCAGTGTTTGGTGGTGTTTTTCTCTTAATGGGGTCTTGGTAAGGTTTTCATGTATGATTTGCCACCTGAGTTTCATTTTGAATTGTTGGAGTGGAAAGCTGAAGGGGGTAGTATTTGGCCTGATCTTAAAAATAAAATACCCGATTATCCTTGGGGGTTGAACTTGCAGCATAGCATAGAGCATTGGCTTCCTTTGGATCTTCTTGCCTCTGATGTTCCTGCCATTCCTGGAGCAGGCAGTGCTATTAGAGTTCGGAATTCTAGTGAATGTGATTGATTTCTGGATAATTATTTATTATGTTAAATAAATTTATTAATAAAATATGATTACAAAATAAATAAATATTATATTATATTAGAAAATAAATTGAAATTAATTTTCAATTCTTGATTTCAAATATGGTTATGAAAAATTTAATTAAATTTTATATTTTAAATAATAACATATGTACCTAGAATTCACTTCTAAATTAATTCTGAATTTTGGATTCACTTGATCCAAACAAAAAAGTTTCACTTCCGTCTCCAAGCCACTCAAAAAAATTATATGCTTCAATGAGTTTCGTCACTAAATTATCCAACACGACTGCCACTAAATCACTCGAAAACACTACATTCAATTCCTTAATTTCCCTTTCGAGACCCCCTCCAATGTTGTTTCATTCTGGATAATCCTAATCAATTCTGAACCAATCTGATCTGTGGATTTAACTGTCGAGGAAAACCCTTTCAACCCCTTCAACGACTGAATATGTGGGTCCTTGTTGGGTTCATCACATGTCTCAGAACAGAAATTGGAAGCGTGTTCTGGGTCCAAGGAGGTGGTAGTGGGTGGTGAAAGGAGAGTGTGAAAGTGAAGGGGGAGAGCGAAGAGAGTGGTAGATAGAAGGAATTATTGTTGTAGAAGATATCTTGAAACGATGAAATGAGTGAGAGGAGCGACTGTGGCTCCTGGAGAGGAGCAATCGCCATGAGTGTCTCATGAAAGCAAAGTTTCAAACTGAGCCAATCTAGTAATAGGGTTGCAAATGAGCCGAGTTACTCACAAACTACTCGGTGTTCAATTCGATAAAAGTTTGTTCATGACTTGGCTCGTTAATAAATGAGCCGAGTTTGAATAAGATTTTAAACTCGAATTAATAAATGAGCCGAACTTGAACAAACAAAAACTTGGCTCGAAAAACTCGCGAACATGCTCGTTTATATGTTCATGAACAATGCTCGTGAACAAACTCAGTTGTAGGCTCGTTTATATATATACATGTGTATATGTATATATAAATATATATATATACATATGTTTTAAACTAAATTATGAAAAAAAAAACCTTATGTTTGGAATATTATTTAATATTTGGGTTACATCAACAAAACTGCAATCTTGTACTAATCGACTATACTTATAAAAGTACAAGTATGCTCATATAAGTCATTGAAACAAATTGAAACTTCTAATAGTTTTTTATTCAACTGCATACTCAACATGATTTTATTAAACAAATATAAACTTAAATGTATTATTTTTAGATTTTTTGTCTAATTTGAACTTGAAATATCGTTTATCATTTTATTTGAGCATTTGTTGAGCTGAGCTCGAAAAACTCTTGAACAAGCTCGTGAGCTCGTAAGCTTTGTAACGAGCCGAGTTTGAATAAGATTTTGAATTTGAGGAAGAACTTGAACTCAAAAAATTTTAGTCGAGTTAAGATTGTACACTCCAAAACTTGTCTCGATTACACCCCTATCTAGAAAGAAGCAGCTAAAATATATTCAAACATAGGGTTTTGTGTTAGATGTACAAGCCAAGTATTTTGGTATAACTTCGTGACCAAGGAAATAAATTTTGGCGATCGGATTTATTGCCTCTGTAACGTTAAATTTGTCAAAGAAAGTGCAACAATAGGTTACATAGAAGACTACTACATAGACTTGAGATCAAAATTTTTAATTGGAACTTCTTCATTTGATTTCGTTAAATCACTTAAGTTGAAAACTAGTTTTGAGCATGTGTATGTGATTGTTGACTCGTGCCGACAACTTTTTACATTTCAATGTAAACACCTTAAAGAAAAAATACAGAATTAAATGGGTAATAGCACCATTATTAGCTCATCTTGTAGCTAGGTTTATTATGACTTTTTTCCTTTTATTGATTTCAATTAAAACATCAAACAAACAAACGCAACCTGAGCACTGTTGATGAACTGTATATAGCATGACTTTCTAATATGTATTTGAGGTTGTTTTTCCCTAAACAAAGGAGATGGTCTGTTATTGTGTCCAAGAAACGTAGACTATAAACAAATCCATGATCGAGAATTGTAAACCAGAAGCATAATTACAATAACATGTCTTGGAAACTATTTTTTTTATTGAATCACTGCTACAATAACTAGAAGCATAATTACAATACGAGTACAACTCTTTTGATGAAGTTTTTGAGGACTTAAACTCAATACTTCCTTGTATAAAGAGGAGGAGCCTATACTACTCTACAGCTACAACCGCCTGCTGCGGGCTTTTAGGATCATCACTTTCTACAAAGAATTAATTTGAGTTATTCAAAAAGGAAAGGAAAACGAACAAGAAAACATGAATTAATGGAATGGTTTGCAAACCTTATTCAGCGTACTGGAATCGGTATATTCATGAGTACGAGTAGAAGAGGATTCTTCTTCATATATACCAGACTCCATTACCGAAAGGAGACGCTTCTTAAGCTCAGCATCTCAGCGCAAGGTAATGTAGTACAAAACTTCAGGATCAGTTCGAATGTAAGGCGGGCATCTAGAGAGAAAATATTCTGCTTTATCAATCCTTTTTCAAAGGATAGACATTCTAAGAAACTCCACAACCACAACCGAACCAAGCTTCTCCGGCTCCAACTTCGCATTCGCCGCCACCTGAATGAATTTATCCATTTGTTCACGAGTTCCATATCTTGTCAGGTGGAAAACAAATGGCATAACTACTGATGGAAATCCATCTTCCTTAGCAAGTTCAAACAGTTCCATTGCAACATGAAAACCATCGTGTAACAGAGACTGTTTTATCAAATCAATGTACGAAGGAAACAGAAACTGTTCTTTCAGAATTACCTCCGCAAATTCTTTTCGCGTCAAACCCTGACGGTAAGCCTCCGCCATTTTTTCCAACAAACAACCAGCATAATACTCTTTACGGCATCATTAGGGATAAATTTGATTTCATTCTTCTCCTTGAAGGTATCCCGCTTCTTGAACCTATCAATGAAGAAACCTAACCGACCAGAATCTGTTAGTGATTTGAGGATTGAATCAACCATTGTATCTGTCACTACATTTCCTTCATCAGTGAACATTCTCACAATTTTGGAGAACAGTTGCATGTCCATCTTTTCACCACCGCAAATTATTTTATCAAAGAAAAGCGTACAGCATTGCTGGGAAGGTAATTCGTCGACACAACCATCCATTGCATAAGTGTAGAGACGGACAGCACTGTCCATCATTTTCTTCTCCAGGAATAATCCAAAAACCTTGTTGAATGTCTCCAGTTCCATTTGATGCCCACGATAAAAAATTTGATTAGCAAGTTTCCAAAATTTGTCAATATATTCCTCTACGATTATCCTACATATTAAATTATAAGTCCTCTCATCAACCTCAAAAATGTCACACTGGTCTCGAACCCACTTGAAAAAATCAGATGCTACAAGGGGTTCCGTCGCCAAATTATCCAACACAACAGCCACTAAATCACTCGAAAACGCTACATTCAATTCCTTAATTTTGCTTTCGAAATCCCACCATATTATTTCGTGACAGGTTGCATTTTAGGCATGATTTATGTTGCATTTTGTGCTTGTTTTTGCATTATAAATTGTTATTATTCTTATATTTTTATGTTTCTTTGGTTTTTTAGATGGAATATTGGTGAAACATTAAGAATTAGAGCTGTTTATATGCATTTCAGGTGAAAACTGCATTTCTGTGTAACCACGCTATAGTTACACGCATTGACCAAGTTTGACCACATGCATTGGGCCGTGTGCTGGGTTTTTAGGCCACGTTTTTAGAGCCTCACAAACGTGTTTGAAGGCTCATAACTCGAAATTACTACTAAAGCAATATTTGGATCTTATTATTATTGTTTTATCAATACTATTTACATTAGAATTAGGTTTTGGAGAGAGAGCACATATAAATACTCTTTAAAACTCATTATTTAGCAACTTTTACATTACCCTAAGAGGGCAGCACACCCCAGAACTTTGTTCATTCATATTTTACAGATTTCTTCTTATAATGAGTAGCTAATCAATTCTCTAGTCAAGATATTTTCAATGTTTAATCCTATTATGTTGTGAGACTATTGTTTTAATTGTTATTAAATGATAGTATTTATTCAGTTTTTGTGTCTTAGTTCCTTTATTATTATTTTTGTTGGTTAATTGATAAGAGCTCGTTGATTGATTGACTGAAATAATATAATGTTATTTAGGATTAATAGTGTGTCACATTAGTCCTAATCTAGGTAACGAATAACGTAAAATTATGTGTTAGACATTGTTCATTGTTATGGAACTAAATAATCTGGTTTAAATGAATCACAACATTTTTTGTTTCACTGGCTAGGATAGAGGTCCTTTTAATTCGTACTACTCCATTAGATTAAATCTTGTCAAGGCATCCCAGATGTTGTCTAGTGGTTAGGGAAATAGTCTACAAGGTGTCCCGGGCCTATCGAATAGGTAAGAAGGGATTGGTTAATTGAGTGCATCACCGTTAACTATAACTTTGTCTACTTGAATACTTAATATTCATCTTTTGTGTTTGTGATCAACTGAAAGGACAGAATTGAGAAGTATCTTGGTTAGGCGTTATTATTATTGATTTCTGTTAACTGCATTTCAGTTATGCTTACTTTGATTTACTTTTTCTGTCTGTTTTGATATTTAATCTACATTCTTTGCATTTCTTGTTTATTCTTTATTTTGCTTTTCTTGTTTTCGACAAAAAAAAAGTTTTACCAATATCTGTGGATTCGACGCTGCTCACTGTTATTTGCAGAATATTTATTTTTTAGTACGTAAATTAATTTGTTGGATTCGATACCGATCAAATTTGGCGACGTTGCGGGGGATTGGTGTTTAAGTTTATTTATTTGTTCTTTTTGCTTTGATCTTCTCTACCAAAAAAAATGGATTCACTCATGGATGATAATTTATATCTATCGGAGGCATGTATCTCTAAATTTGACATTGTGCTTTCAAAACTAACATCTGTTGTGGAGCAAATGGCTTTCAGGAATCAAGTGCAAACTCGTAGAATTTGTGTCTCTCCTAACTATTTAAGCAGAGTTTACCCGATGCGTCAACATGACTCATATGTTAATATGGGTAATCTTGATTTGGGCACTCAAAACATGGGATGGTGAGATTATCATGATATCAATTATGGTTTAAGGTCACAATACTTTCATCAATTTTAGCCTGAATTGCCAACTATTCCAGAACCTGAAGATGATATACAATAATTGAAAGAGATGATGAAAACAATGGTCACAAAAACTCAAAATATGGCGAGCCAAATGGGTTAGTTGGCCTCTTCGCTGAACAAGTTGGAGAATCAATGTGAATTGCCTCTAGTAACTGTTGTTGATCCAATTCAAAACATTAGTGCAATCACATTGTCAAATGAAGAGGAACAGAAAGTGCCTGATAATGCGACTGTGTTACAGCATGACCATGCAGTAAGCATGAAAAAGACAACAGAGGCTCATAAGCTATTTTCTAGGTTTGATGACATTCTTTTCCAAAAAGGCTTACGGGGTTTAGTAGGAGGGATGCACATCAGATAATGAAAGACTTCTTGATGCTTTTGGAAACTAATTTTGAGCAAATTATTGAGCCTGAGCAAAATGTTGTTGAAGTTGCAGGTACTAAAGCACAACCACATTTATTGGATCTCAAACTAGCTCCAAATTGTATGGCAAATCAGTTGATCGCCTGAAGGATGAGAATGAGAAAGACATTCTGGAACATTAAGAAAATTTGAGGTAAGCATTCCTTTACTTGATTCAATCAAGCTTGAGTCTAAATATGTTGAATTTCTCAAACAGTTTTGAACCAAGAAAAAATAAAGTACAAATGGAGGACGTGATGGATGTTCTTGAAAATGCTTCAACGATGATTCACAAGAGATTACCACCAAAGAAAAAAGTTTCAGGTATGTTCACTATCCCTTGCACCATTGGAAATACATAAATTAAAGGTGTCATGTTAGATTTAGGTTCTGCTATAAATGTTATGCCTCTTTCGATTTATGAACAGTTGAATTTGGGACATATGAAAGACATAAGGACTATAATACAGTTAGCTGATTATTCTAGTACTTACCCAAAGGGAATGGTTGAGAATGTTTTGGTGCAGGTTGATACTTTAACACTTCCCACTGATTTTTATGTTATGGACATAGATGGTGAGCCTCGTCAACCATCATTAATTTTGTTGGGAAGACCATTCCTTAAAACTGTAGGTGCGAAAATTGATGTCTTGAATAGTGAAATTACCTTCGAGGTTGAGAAAAAAGTGGTGCACTTCAATATTGAGCCAGGATGAAGATCAAAGTGTGTCCAGCTAATATGACTTTAATGAAGTGCATCTTGGGAGGCAACCCAAGGTTTTATTATTGTTCTTGTTTTTGTTATTTTTGTTTTGTTATTTTTGATGATTTTTGTTGATTGATTGATCTAGCAAATTTTATGCTTTCATATTTATATCTTAAATTTTCGAGAATTTAATGACATTTGCCTTGGAGAATGGTTTATTTTCATATGCAATCAGGTGATAATATTGAGTTTAATTGGAAAACAAGTGTGAGGAAGCACCAGGAACAAAGACATGCGACAGGTTTTGACATGCGAATGAAGAGGCCTTCAACTCCAAACAACGCCGTTTCACATCAAATACTACCATTACCATGAACCAAAGAAGCTTTTCTTCGACCTTTACTCACTTTTTAATTTATATTATCTTTTATGCATTGTGGACAATGTAGATTTTAAGTGTGGAGAGAGGGATTTATATTTGTGTTTATGTTTGTTTGTGATTATTTTTTGTGGTTTTAATATTCTATGACTTTTTAGTGAATTTTTCTTAAATTTTTGGCATTTTGTGACATATTTTGTGTGTTTGTCATAGAGTTACATGGTTTGCATGCACATTTTGTCTCTTTTGCATGTATTTTCAGTACTGCATTTCATGTTTGCATGACCATACTGTAACTGTGTTGCATAGTTTTGCATATTGTGTGCTCATGTTTAATTTCTATTTACATTTTATGTGTTGCATATATGAATTCCCTACTGAACTTTGCAATGTTTTGATGCAAGTTTGTCCTTAAACATTGAATAATTTGAAACTTTATGATTTTTAAGGTTCAATTGTCTTTATATACCCATTAGTGTAAACACTTGAATTTCTATGCATCTTAAATTCAGGATTAAATGGCCCCTAGTAATAAATCCAAAAGGGAATTCATAGTTGGATTCACACACAAACCCACGTGAGAATTTTGAGACATAAACACTTTATTTTCTTGATGTGTGATTTATCATTCATAGTAGGTCCCTACTGAGATTTTTCATAGAGTGCATTTTGAAGACCATACCATTCAGTTGAAACATTGAGACGACCAAAGGCATTGTTTGTTAACCCTTTGTGTTATTATTTTTCCTTTAGTATCTACCTTTTTACATTTATCCATTGTTTACCTCTTTTAAGCCTTAGACTTTTTCTTTGTTTTAAAACTCGTTTAACCATCCTTAATTTGTTCAAGACCTTCCACATTTGAACCCTAAGTTGAGGAATTTTTAGTTGTGATATATTGCAGTGTAATTTTTGTGTTAATGCTTGAAGTTATGGTGATGCTACACATGTATTGTCCATGATTTATGCTTATTTTGTATTGAAACGTGGTTGTTCAGCTGTGTTATATGTGTTGAAATGTGGCGTTGCTTTGCTTGAAGAAAAAAGAAAAAGAAAAGACAAAAAGAAAAAGAAGAAAAAAGAAGAAAAAGAAAGTTGAAAAAAAAAGGTTGAATAATGATAAAGTAAAGCACGCAGGAAAGGAAGTTAATTGTTTTATTGGGCAGCCTTGTTTGTTAAAGAATGGACATATATTTATTTACTTCTGCATTAGCTCGGTACGTGTATGTTATGACAATTTATCACTTGCTCTCATTATTTTCTCTCTCAACTTATTAACCTTTGTATTTAGCCCCATTACAAGCCTATATAAAGCCCTTTTTATTGGTATTTTAGTTGAATTTCTTAGTGGTTACGATTTGATTTTATGTCAAATGTTGGAAAGACTTGTTATGGGTGTGTTTGAACTTAAACACATACACCTAAACACTAAGAGATTGAGTGTAACTTTTGAGGTGTGAATTTGACTTTCTCTTTTGAGGGCATTACTAATTTGGAGATAATCTTTAAGATTGTCAACCATCCTGGCGATGATTATGTTTTCTCTTGAACTTTTGATGCATATCGATTTGGGTTTAACGCTATGTGACTTGAGGACAAACATTGTTTAAGTATGGGGATATTTGATAGGTTGAATTTTAGGCATGATTTATGTTGCATTTTGTGTGTGTTTTTGGATTATAAATTGTTATTATTCGTGTCTTTTTATATTTTTATGCTTCTTTGTTATTTTAGGTGGAATATTGGTGAAACATGAAGAATTGGAGCTTTTTCACACATTTAAGGCGAAACTGCATTTCTGCGTGACTACGCCATAGTTGACATGTGTTGATCAAGTTTGACCACGTGCATTGGGTCACGTGCTATTGTTTTTAGGCCACGTTTTTAGAGCCTCACGAACGTGTTTGAAGGCTCATAACTAGAAATTACTGGTGGAGCAATATTTTGACCTTATTATTATTCTTATATCAATACTATTTCCCTTCGGATTAGATTTTGGAGAGAGAGCACATATAAATACTTTCTAAAACTCATTATTTAGCAACTTTTACATTACCTTAAGAGGGGAGCACGCCCCAGAACTTTTCTCATTCGTATTTTACAGGTTTCTTCTTATTATGAGTAGCTAATCAATTCTTTAGTCAAATTATTTTCAAGGTTCAATCTTATTATGTTGTGAGACTATTATTTTATTATTATTAAGTGATTCGAGTATTTATTCAGTTTCTGTGTCTTAGTTCTTTTATTATTATTTCTGTTGGTTGATTGATCAGAGCTCGTTGATTGATTGATTGAAATAATATAATGTTGTTTAGGATTGATAGTGCATCACATTAGTCCTAATCTAGGTAACGAATAACGTCAACTTATGTGTTGGACATTGTTCATTATTATGGAACTGAATAATCTGATTTAAAGGAATTACGACGCTTCCAGTTTCACTAGCTATGATAGAGGTCCCTTTAATTCGTATTGTTGCCTTAGATTAAATCTTGTCAGGGCGTCCCAGAGGTTGTCTAGTGGTTAGGGAAATAGTCTGCAGGACGTCTTGTGGCTATTGAGCAGGTAAGAAAGGATTGGTTAATTGAGTGAGTCACCGTTAACTATAATTTTGTCTACTTGAATGCTTAATATTCATCTTTTATGTCTGTGATCAACTGAAAGGATAGAACTAAGAAGTACTTTGGCTAAGTTTTATTATTATTGATTTCTATTAACTGCATTTCAATTATGTTTACTTTGATTTACTATTTCTGTCTGTTTTGATATTAAATCTTCATTCTTTGCATTTCTTGTTTATTCTTTATTTTGTTTTTCTTGTTTTTGAAAAATAAATAAGTTTTACCAATCTCTATGGATTCGACCTTGCTCACTGCTATTTGCATAATATTTATTTTTAAATAGATAAATTAATTTGTTGAATTCGACAACCATCATTTCGTTCTTAATAATCCCACTCAATTCTAAACCAATCTCTTCTATGGATTTACTTGTTGCGAAAAAGCCTTTCAACTCCTTGGACGACTGAAGCTTGGCAGACACCTTTTTGGGTCTATACCATGGAAGAACAAGACTTTTACCGCTATACCTTGGAAGATCAAGACCTTTACGCTTCATATTTTCAGCCAAATCCCAAAAGTCTTCATCATAGCCGTTGAAACTCAAAATATTGAGCATTAATGCATACCCTTTTGAGCACAATATCTCACTATTTGTTTACGAAACCCAATCGAAAAATTCCCAAGCCACGGTTGGGTTAGACTGAAGAGAACTCAACACTTCCACTACCATATTTTCATCAATAACCAATCCTTTCAATTCCAATTCTTTGTCAATATCATTGGAATTAGAGAACATAGTGAAAATATCAGACAAGAGCAAATGGTTATGTGGGTCCTTATTGGTTTCATCACATGGCTCTGACGAGAAATTAGAAGCAATTTTGTGAGTCCAAGGACTAGTGGTGATGACGAAAGGAGGGTGTGCGGGTGAAGGGAGAGAGCGAAGAGGATGGCAGAGAGAAGGGATTGTTGTTGAAGAGGATATCTTGAAGCGATGGAATGAGTGAGATGAGCGACAGTAGCTCCTGCAGAGAAGCAATAGCCATGAATGTTTCATCATGAAAGCAAAGTTTCAAACTGAGCCGATCTAACAAGAAGCAGCTAAAATATTTTGAGTCATTTTATATGTATCGAAAAAAACATTTTGAGTGTTAAACGTGCCTCAATTTCTTGAAGACTTAAGCCCCAAGTATTATAACTCGGTGACCAAGGCAATTTTTTACCCATTAGATTTAGCTTGGTCACCATCCCCAAAGGTCAAGTTTTAGCTAAGGCTAGATTCGAGCTGAGCTTTGAAGTGCTCAGGCTCGGCTCGGTAAAAAAAATATTGAACTCGAATTTGAGCTCGAGCTCGACTCGACCTTTTAATTATGTTCAGTATCGGCTCGTTAAGCTATTTAGGAGGATCGCGAGCTCGGTTCGTTTAAATGTCTCGCAAACTTGGCTCATTTAAGGCTCACTTAAGCGTCTAGCGAGCTCGGTTCGTTTAAAGCTCATTTAAGCGTCACGCGAGATCGGCTTGTTTACGAGCTCATTTATAATTACAATCAAAAATTAAAATACTAAGTCTTTAAACAACAATTTAAGACATAATCCAAACATAATTTACGCATGAAATAAGGTATATACGTAATGAAGAAGAGACAAATTATCTTAGACAATCATTGGTTTAATGTATACATTATATAAAATATGTACTAATACTATAGTATTAATATACAAAAAAAAAAAGTTAAGAACTAAGGTATATTGTTTAAGATATAGACTTATATTATAATAATTAAATAAAATTATATTATATATAAATCATTATTTTACATCAATAATATAAAAAGTAGAATAGGAGATGCATAGTATTTAGTATATATATTACATAAGGTATATATTATATAAATAATATAAATGAGCATGTTTACGAGTCTGATCATGAGCCTACAAATAAATTTATTCGCAAGCTTTTAAGCCGAGTTTTTAGGTGTTTAAGTTCGACTCGTTTATTAAAACAAGCATACAATTAGGTTCAAATTTGACTCATTTATTATCTAGTCGATCTGTGAATGAACTTTTATAGAGTCGAACTCTGCAAGCTGTTCGGCTCATTTCCACCCCTAGTTTTAGCCATGGGATTTTGTTTTGGGATTTTCTTCTCATTGATTTTTGCTAGTGGATTTTGTTTTGGTCCTCTGGTTTCTTTGGTTTCGCAATAAATATCACAATACAACCTGAATTCTTAGACTTACGTGAATTCCATATATCATAAAAACCGATTTAAGTGTTTTTATATTTTAGATTGTACAATATTTTTGATGCAAAACAGTGACTATGGCCTTCCTTAGCTCTAGTAATTAGGTTGCTATTTTAGCCAAAAGAAATTAGTTCTTCTAAAAGTTCTTCATTTAAGTTCAACTTTAGATAGTTCTTTCTAAATAATAAGACTTGAGAAGCAATTTAATCTTCTTGTAAAATTTTTTAATGTGAGTCATATAATCTATAAAATATAACATCACTTCCATACATATAGTAAAATTTTAGATATTTTTTTCAACAAGAATTTCACTTTTTTAATCTAGTAATTATTTCTTATCATTATCATTTTCTTTAAGAAAACGTGTTGCTAGGTGAGATCAAAATGAAGTATATCAAGACCGAAGACTAAGCTGCAGACATATTCACTAGAGAAGTTCACTAGGTAATTTGGTATGGCGATTCGACATACACCAAGAGACAGTAGTCGATGAGCGGAAGTATTGAAGATCACTGCTTATCTCTCTTTGTAGAATAGTCTTTAATTTTCCAACAACTCAAATTTAGCATAAATTCAAACATAATCTACTTTACAGCATAATATATTAATCATATAATTCTTTTGATAAATATTATTGAAAAGGAATGTATCATAAATTCAAACATACTCTACTTTAGAGCATTTTCAATGGACTTTTTAAAAGTCAAAATTTATCTATTATCAAGAGTTGATTTAAAAGATATAGCCCAATACCCTCTTTATAATATATGTTTAGAATTAAGAGTAATTTTTACTATTTGCATTTGGAGAACCAATAATACTTTCTATCTTTTTTATAATTAATATAGCTCAAGTTTCTATACTATTTTAACAGCTCTTCTTTTGAATCACATTTTTATATATATTTTTCTCTATTTTTAAAAGAAAAATGTTTATATTTAAAGAGCCTCATACTTTAAATATGAGGAAATTACACACTATGTCTTTTTTTTTTCATTTTGTTTTCACATTTGGAACAAGGAAGAATTATATCTTCTGTTATAACAAGGAAATTACTCCCTCCCTCCATCCCTCCCTACCTAATAGGTAGCATAGATATCATTATGGGAGAGGTTGATTGTTGAAATGATAATTTATACAACAAAAGTACAAGTTATCAATTATTTTGTCAGATTGGAATCCTTAAACGCAGTCTATGGAATTCTATGGATACTTGTTCCCATTTTGACTCTTGTATTGGGAATCACGATGGGGAAAACTCTCCCAATTTATGGCCTACCGTATGATATGTTATATAAATAGGAAAATGTTCCTTTCCAACCATACAATTACTAGTATGCATATCGTGATTCCCAATACAAGAGTCAAAATGGGAACAAGTATTCATAGAATTCCATAGACCACGTTTAAGGATTCCAATATGAAAAAAGAATTGATAACTTGTACTTTTGTTGTATCAATTACGTTTGTTGTATAAATTATCATTTCAATGATCAACCTCTCCCATAATGATCTCCCTCCCTCCTTCCCTCCCTCTCTTGCTGTCTCCCCATCCACCACAACTCTCTCTCTGTGTTGCAATCGATCTTCGACGTTCTCTGTTGCTATCTCACTATGTCGCAATCGATCTTTCTCCTCTGGCTCCCGATCTTCGACGTTCTCTGTCGCAACTCTAGAAAGAGAGAGAGCACGATGGTGATTAGGGCCAAAGAGAGGGAGGAGGTAGCTCGATGATGACCAGAAGAGCAAGAGACAGAGAGGACGCATTTGCGAGGTGCGGCAGCTAAACACTAGCTGCAATCCCAAATTAAAAAATTATATTGTACCTTGATTTGAATTCGTTTGAGCGACAAATGATTAGTAAATTATATTTTGTTGCTTGATATTAGAAACATTTGTAATTGTGAATTTGTTTAAGTGTACGTGAATTTGAAGTTGAAAGTGTGTAGAAGAAGATCAATGAAAAAGATGATGGTGAGAGACACAAAAAGGAGTGGCACGAGTATGGGAGCAGCGGCAGCGGCTAGGGCTTCAGAACCCTAGCTACAGCCCCAATTTCAAAAACCCAAAATTTGTATTGTACTCATTATGTAGTCCTTTTTAGTTTTTAAAATTTTAAAATAATTCCTAATTTTGGGTTGTACTCATTATGTACTCGTTAAATTTTATTTACTGTTCTCGAGTCATTCTCGTTTTGTACTCAAATAATAAAGAAAATATGAAGTTTTCAGTCCCTATTATTTTTTGATTGTACTCATTTTTGTTCTTCTTCTATACTCGTTTATTCTCATTTTGTACTTATTTTTTGTAAATATTTGTAGGTATAATTAATAAGTCTTAAATAACTTGTATTCACTTGATGGTGTTTGTTCTCGTTTTGTTTTTATTTTTTTGTTTTACTTAGTTTGTACTCGTATCGTTCCTAATTTATACTCATTTTTAACTAGTTCAAAAAGTATAGTCAACGCGCGATCAACTTTCTAACACGTAATCAACATACAATCAAACTGTGATATTTTAAAAATTCTTTATTCCGCGTTGGTATTTGTGATGATTTTTTGACATGTTACTGCATTTGTGAATTTACCTTTTTTTTGTTGTATATTTGTGTGATTAACCCTTTAAATATAAATACACTCTTTATTTATACAAAAAATAATATTTAAAATAACGAACACCATTGAATATGCTCTTACAATCTTTATGATCCATAATCTATTTCCCTATTTACCACTAAATCTACATTAAACATCTCCAACCACACTCTTTACCTCTTTCTTTAAAATATAATATTTTATTTTACTATTCATCCCAAAATTTTAAACTCAATTCTACTTTCACTACAATCTAACTCTATTTTTTAATATTTTACTAATAAATTAATTAACAGTTTTTTTGAATTTACAGTACCTCAATAAAATTAAGACATCAATATTCACTCCTAAATACTATTCACCTACTTGATCAATAAAATAATTATTTTTTAATATATTATCTTTCTTATATACAAATTTTGAAAATAAATAACATACAAATAAAAATAAAATAATATTTTTATCTCTTTAAAATTTAGAAAGACAGTTAAACTTGATCTAACAAACATTTAAATTAATCAAATATACCAAAAAAAAATTACCAATCATCATCTGACTAGCCAAATAGTGTTGCACTAGTATTCATACTACTCATGATTAGACAGAGATTCCAAGCTACAATGATGATTCTTTTTTCCTCTCAGTTGGTAAAGGATCTAATCGCTGAAGGCAAATTCTTATTTACTTTTAGCGCATTTTTAGCTCATGTACCTGGACATACACCAAATAAATTAACAAGTAACACACTAAAAATAAACAAGAATTTTCCACAAATTAATATATGCAAAGCCTTCATAGACTAGAAAGATATGATATGAATCTTTACTGCGATTTTGGAAGCATCCCTGTTCGGATTACCCTCCATGATGGTGCCTATAAACAGTACTTTAGCTCCAAATCAGAGCACTGATGTTACCATCTGAAAACCATGCTTCAATAATTTGTTTTCAACCTTAATCAGCATTCTTACAGTCATGTCAGAACATGCACTTTTTGCTCTGATGAATCAGACGCATTGAAGTGCAGATCCTAAGACCATATCAGAACGATAGTAGTTTACCGGTAATCATATATTAATCCCTTAACATTAGAAATAACTCCAATTTCATTACGCTACAAAAATATACCTAAAAATCATAAGTCGACCCTTCGAACATTACAAATGATTCCAATACCGTTAGACTACAAAATTATGGACAAGGGCATTGTTACTTTCATTTACAAGCTAGAACAAACAATTTATCAAAATTAAACCAAGCATTTCTTCCTACAATAGCATAAATATCTGAATAGAAATGAAACATGCAAGAAACAATGAATGGATCCCTTTCTGTGAACCATATAAAACAATGGCATAGGTGGAACCATTCTTCACAACTGATTTCGCTGTCAGGATTTTGCGGACCGCAAAATAAACTCACAAAGTCCACAGCTTCTACTAGCCAATTATAAACATTTTTTATTGAAAGGGCTTTCAATGAAAGGATCTGTACATGAATAGATATAAATAATTTTGCAAATAAAGAAAAAGAAACAGGAAAATTAAACCGATTTACCGTACAACATCGATGCATGGGCATTTTCCATGACATGCATCATGCCAGATAGCTCATGTAACAACACTTAAAACTCAACTTTCCAAAATTATAGGGAGATCCTTTTCACTCAAACCAACCTGGTTGAACAGCTCGTGAAATTCCAATTTTGTTGTTTGTCCCGACCTCCATTTTGCACGAGGCTGCTGCTTAATGCTGAAATATTCACCGTGCGAGCCAAGATTATAGTCCGAAACACTTTGCTATTGACTATAGCCGAATTTGACTTCTCAGTTCTCACTTCTTTATACTCGTTGGCTCCTCTGGTTATAAGGCTCCTCTGGTTACAAGTTTTCGACAGAGAAGAGATAGGTGGCTGTCCTGATAAAACCAGGGTCTCTATTGTTTGCGAACAAGTTAGGCTTCAAAGTCACCTACCCCGGTAACTAAGTAACATTCCACAATGGCAACAATGTTCAAGGTCACCCAACTTGTCACCAAGTAATATCTTACGAGGGCCACAAGAACAGGAATATCTCACGAGGACTAAGCCAGCAGAACTATGTTCAACATATTCATACATGTCATCGTATTATCAGCACTATGAAACACTATCGTGTTCATGGGCAAGTTTCTCTTCCTCAGCACGTTGCAAAAGCTCCACATAGGCTTTCATAGATTCAGCCACGAACTGCTCCATAGCCTCAAAAATGAGTTGGAGGCACCCCTGTAAACTATTATTTTTAGTGTCACTACGATAAACATCATTTCCAGTTAGGGAGAGATTGTTATCATCCCCAGCAACCACAACAATTTTCTTTTCTAATGCCTGAATCTCCTTCTGTATCTTTTGATCCCCTCTATCCAAGTTTCTAGCCTTCCTCTCCAAATCTTTGTTCGCCATCAATCTTTGCTGCATTTCTGTCTTATCCTGTTCCCAGAGCTGAAATACACTCATGGCAAAAATACGCATCGCCTGAATTACTTCCCTTTCAGATATTCTATCCATTGCTTGTACCCACTGATTACAGATCACAAACACAGGCGGTGCGCCTAACCTGCCAGGTGAGAAGGGAGCCACTCCATCTGCTGTTTCTTCTGGTTCATACAAAAGACATTTGACAAGCCAATTATTTAAGGCTCTCACATAACCCTTCTGGGCACTAATCCAACTAGAAAAGCTTGAAGTCCAAGCAAGAAGTTCACGTTCGAGTTGTAATGTAGCTTCAAGATCAGTATCGCTACACTTTTTCCCCGATCCAAGGGGACCCAAGTTTCTGGCTTCCTTAACAGCTTGGCACTGACTATGATGACATTCAAGCATGTTTTTCCACATTCTGTTTAACCTGAGAAATTAAGTACCAGACAAATCACCATAAGGATAACCAGTAAAACCAACAGCAATGATTAATTGAAAGATTCCAGTTAAAAGGATCACAAAGTTGCAAATTTTAACTTCCACGTTTCTTCCAGAAACCCTTGTCCATATTTATTATATGAGCACAAACACAAAAAAAAAAAAGAAATCAAGGAGTAACAAGTTGAACTTAGAGATGTTTTGAATTATTTTTATTTCCCTTTTCACATATGACTGCCATTCATAAAGCTTCAATGCTCCAGCACCATCAAGCAATTATCACCAAGTTTTTTCAACACTAGCCATAAATGCAATGACTGGTCATAAAGCAGTCAACTAGATCCTATGTTGTCCCAATATCAACAGACAAATCACATAATTCCACCATGCCTCACCCAAGAAATAAAATATTCAAAATTTAGACCAACAAATCCACATGTTAGATATAAAATTGGAGTAATAACGTATAACTAATTAACAAAGAATAAAGTAATACATCTCACAAAAGAAAAAAAAGTAAATAATAATAATCTAATATATTTCTGCAAGTGGGGAGAAACAAAAGTACAAAAGAGATCATAAGATGGAAAAAGGCCGCAAAAGGCTCGAATGAAGATAAAATTTCACATACCCTTCAATTAATTGATTAAGTTGTGGCCACAGCTCTTCATCCCTAATCTTGTTTATTGTAACAGATATCTTGTCCACAACCTGAATTGCCATTCTTATTTTTGTGGACAAACTCCTGATTACTGTTTGAGTTGCATGGACCTTTTGAACTTCTGCACCCCCTTCATCTAAAAGCTGTAGTTTACGGCATTTTCTTTCATGCACTACTCGCATTTTCTCTTCAATCTGCAAAAGACAAACCATCAAACTTGAAGTTGGCACGCAGAAAGATACAATCCCTAATATTAGATATTTGCTATATCCAGCCACAAAATTTATCAAGTTCTTCATATGACAAATCCAGAATACACCAAAAAAACCCAAAATGGAATCAAGCTATTCTTTTGGCGTATGGGTGTTGTTTCATGTGACCCATTAAGATCAGGAATGCTAAATAGCTTATTTGGGCATGGAAACTATAGTTCTTATTCTAGTAAAGCGGTCACTCAAAGGAACGCAGCAAAAATAGTGGTTCCAGAAATCACCATTTCCCTTGGTTAAACATCTAGGCAAACTCATAAAACTACGACGGCTTTACACTTAAATCAACAAATAAACAAGTTGCATCATGTAATAGTATACAATCCCAAAAGCGTGAAATGGAATGTCAATTAAATTAAATGTACTTAAACTTGAACAAACCAGACACGGTGTGTTTGGTAAAGCAAAATAGAAAGGGCTTTTCTTCCCCTATTTTTTCCCATTCCTCTCTTTGTTTTTTCCTTTTTTTGCATTAAAAAGGGCTTGGGTTGGGTAAAGAGTTTACAGATGAGGAAAAGTTTGAATTGATCAAGAAACTCAACCACAGACCTTGTGCAGATGCCAAATTAATGACAACAAACAACAACATACCTTGACTTCGTTATAGAGTTTCTTCTCCCAAAGGTACAACTTGTGCAAGGTTGACGAAAGATTTTTTGATCTTCTGGCCAAATCCTCATTAATCTCTACATACTTATCAACTGAGGAAGAGGCCTCACCGGCACTTCCTGAAGTAGACGGTAGTGAGGATACCCCGGACAATGATGCAGGAACTCCCTGCAACAGCTTTGAAGCTGCTTCGAACAAAATCGAACAATTAAACTACTTAAATCTAACATATCTAATCCCACACCTCACAAACCTAACTAGCTACTTCAACAGATCAAGCGAAGTAAATGACAAAAATCTAATCAATTAATAACAGTAATAAAAAAGCAATCTTGATGATACCAACCGTATTTCCGGTGATAAGGAACAGTTCTCACTTCAAGCATTCCTGAAATTTCATTGCCACACTCAGAAGCTCTCTCAAACAGAATCTTGATCTCAACAGCCACTTGAGATAGATCCCGTGGCCGACCCTTGAATCCAGAGCTTCTATCCTCACCCCTATCATTATTAACTACTTTCTTATCCACAACACGGACATCAAATTCCATTCTCTCATTATCCAACGACGCGCTGGGCCTAGCCTCATAATGCAAGGCCTGAGCTTCACCACCACTAACCTTGCCATCGCCATCCTCCACCATAACTGATTTCGAGTAATTCCCACCACCACCACCACCGGTATCAACAAACTTCTGATCTCCATGTACTTCCTTCACAACCTCATTTTGGTACTCCTCGTCTTCCAAATCCGGAATCCCCTTCTCCTCCCTCAATTCCTTCGAGTCCCTACTCGGCGTGTACTGAGGATAGAACTTCTCATAACTCTCAAACGGATTCAAGAACTCCCACGCCGAAGCCCTCGGCGGTGAGGGAGGCGGCGGAGGCTGTTTCGAAGACGAAGCCCCAGCCTGAACCTGCGGCGACGACGAAGAACCGTACGGCTGCGGATAGCCGTAATACCCACCCATCGTTCCCCCTGCGCCGCCGCCGCGGCCGCCATAATTCAGATACCCAAAATACGAATCGTTAGTGCTCTCCGGAGGGTAATGATACGACGACGTAGAAGAAGAATCGCCGAAATAAACAGTCTCGGAACTCACAGGCCGCTGCTCGTAAACAACAGACGGCGTCGTTTGCTTCTTCATAAAATTCATATGCATAAACCCACCTCCACCCCCACCACCGAAAAACAAATCGTGCTGCTGTAGCTGGCTATTACGGTGATCAACGAACTCAGAATTGAAATACCCAGTTTGCCCTGCACCACCACTCTCACTATGTAACGGCGAAGAATGGTCAGAGCCGTCATAGTGGTGGAGGTGATGGTGAGAAATCGAGTCAGTCTCATCATCATCACTCCCCGAGTTGAACTCAAGATGCGACCCAGCCGAGTTAGAATGGTTATGATGAACCTTTTTAGGAGAAGAATTACTGGGACCCACCGGCAAAGGATCGCCTTTTCGCTGAGGAGGCAAATTGAGAGAAGGAGAAGGAGGAACACCGGCGCCAGAGTAGTAGTCGTGTTCTATGAAATCATGGAGAGAACTACCGATCGTTTTTAAAGAACGGATGTAAGCGACATGTGCTTCGGCGAACAAGGAACGTTGGTGGATGGCTTCGTCGAGGAAACCGCAGCGCTCACGGCAAAGCCCGACGGCGGGGAGATTGTCAAGCTTGGAGCTAGCACAGCCCATTAAAGATTGCTTTTTTTTTTCCAATTTTCTTTTGTGGGTGTTTGTTTCTGGGGGAAATTGGTAGGGTTTGAGGGGAAAGAGAGAAAGAGAGAGATAAGGAAGAAGGGAACGACAGGGAAAGAATCTTGACACCGAATAGAGCGTCGTCGTTTGTAGCAGAGAGCGAGAAAGGGAGAGAGAGCGGGCGCAGTAGTGGTGTGGGTGTGAGTCCGTTGGAGTTTATTTTCTTTATTATTGTTTTTTTAAAATTTTTTACTGTTTCCTGTACTTTTTTCTGTTCTTTAAAAACGATCTGTACTTTTTGTAATAATAAATAATTCAAATTTAGTCTCCGTGTCAAAAGAAAATTTCAAGTTTAGACAAAGAAAATTGCATGTCAGTATCGATGCACTACTTAGAACAATGAAACTAAGGAATTGGAGAATTTGATTTTCAGATGGAGTTAATATAAAAAATTACAAATGAATAAATTTAATCAATTATATAATGAAAAATAAGGGCATTGCCTTATTTATTTAGAGTTACAACAAAATTTACTTTTAAATTTAAAGTTAATTTTTTAAAAATACAAATTTTAATTAAATAAATCAAGTTGATTTACTTTTAAAATGAGTCTAATTTGTATTTGAAGAACATGTGATTTGAAATCATGAAATTTAGGACTTTTTTAATACGAAGTTAGGATTTGTTTTACAACAGTCATGAAGATTTTTTTTTCCTCCCTAAGAAATTCATTTATTAAAAACAACTAAAAATCATACTTTCAAAAATATGTGCAACTTTTCTATTCATAAATTTTTTAAAAAAAAATTGTAGTATTCAATTGCTTCAAGTCTATCCATCAAGCACATCGTATTATGATATAATATATATTTAATAGCTTTTTTACATTTTTATTAGTATTAAAAAATACTCAATCTCCTCACTCTGATCTTCTTCCCTCCCTAGTAAACCTAATTTGTAACAAACTTATTCACTTATACGAGCTCATTTGGTAAAGAAAGCATTTAGCATATTATTAAAAAATATATTTTTTTATTTTTTATTATATATTCATTATCAACCATTATAAAAACTTATACAAAATATAAAATATGTTACTCCTTCCAAAAGAGCCTTCAATTTTTATGATTTTTTTTGCAATTAAGTTGTGGATATTTCTACAAAAATAGAATAAAACTCATGTGAAATATATTAATATATTAAACGAGAAATGCCGTGGAAAATGGAATGACCAAGACAAATATAATATAATTATTAATGGTAAAAATGGTAGAATTTTCTATTTATGGATGCTACGAACTTGGACCCAACTTTTTGACGCCTGTTGCCGCCATGACGTGGAATTCAAGTCCTTAAATAATTTTTTATGTGACAAACTAACCGATGTTGTGTGTTTCTCCAATTAAATATTAACGTTTGTAACGGTGAAATTGTTTATTGGAAGGAGTTATTGCCCAGAAATTTCTCTGCAACGGACCAAAAGTTAGATTTTCCTCCTTTTTTATTTTCTTTAATTTTTCTTGAAAAAAAGAAAATTTGAAGCTTGTTATTGTTTATTTTGAAGAATATAAAAACTACCCTCGAGAATCTAGTATCACAGTTTTTTATTTTCTAAAATTATCCATTTATCTAAAGTCGAAATTTGAGATCTTATTTTACCATAACAAATAATAATAAATAAGACATCTTCTACTATGTTATATCTGTATTTTAATATTTATCAGCAAACATATTAGACTAAGTGAATAAACAGTGCAAACGCTGTTTTTGTCAATGTAGACTATGTAGTATTACAAGAAATGAATATAACTCATAGAAACCAACAGTAATGAAGCGCAAAGAGAAAGGGAGATTTAAGCAAGGACTTGGCCTTTCTTTTCTAGCTTAGATTGCCAGATTGGAAAATTAGAAGTCAAGACGGAGACACAGTCAAGAAAATTCCAACATCCGGGATCAAGCATTAATTCTAAAGCTTCTTTATGTCTCCTCCATCAAAATCATCGTAACATTAATTGAAATGTATACAAAATATTTTATATATACATTGGCAGAGAATTAAGAGGATTATTCATTACTTGTTGTAACTTTCAAATCAACCTAATTAAATCTCCCAACAAAACAAATGTTTTATATTATAAAGAAGGCTTATAATAAACGTTAGAAAACGGAATTATGAGTGGAGTTTGAACTCAAATTAGAATATATATTTAATTAGATTGATCACTAAATAGTTTTTCGTTCACCCATTGTTATTTGGGTTTAGAGATGGATCCCTAATTGTTTTAAAAGAGCCTAACTTTTGATCAATATATGAGACTGATTTAAAACCCTTATCCACAAGGGTCAAGAAAAAAAATAAAAAAAATATGTTTCTCTTTTGTTGTCTGTGCACATCAGGCTAGGTAGCTCGTAGGAAAAAATGACTTTCTTCGTTGCACACTCAATCCTTCTTGCAAAAAGATCTTTTTTGTGGCTTTTAGGTCGTGAATACATGTTACATTCCTATTATTCAAACGAAGATAATTTGTGACGACTAGCAAGAGGTTATTTCTTGTGTATCCAATCAAGTTTTTTTGTTGTGCGTATCAAGATAAATTCTTGATTTTCTATTTAATTATATGTTAATTAATTTTTATTTATTTTTAATTAGATACCTTCAATAACTATCATATTTAACCAATAATAGTTTAGTACTATTTGATAATTTCTTTTCTTTTTTTATCTGGAGTTGAATAGTTTTAGTATCATAGTACTACTAGTCGATTTTCAATAAAAATCATAATATAAAAGGATGATAAAAACAAATTTAATATTTTCTTCAACATGTGTGGCCCTCGAACAAATATAATTAGAATCATAGTCAGGAGACTTGATTTAAAATAAGAATATATATACATTTATATCAATCTTTGTTTCTCATTTTAAGTTAAGTCCCCTACATTCTTTATTATTTTTATTTTTTATATTTTAACTATAATTGTAGAAAAATATTAATTAGAAAATTCAATAGCTGAACATTATGTTTTTTTGATAAGTGAACATATATGAATTTAATATAAAAAGTTTAACTTATCAAAAAAAAGTTTAATACACGACAAAACACGAGGTTATTTGTATTGGTTAGGAATTTACATTGGCTTATTTAAGCTTGGGATTGATCAATTCTCAACCTCCCAGCGTTAGAAGAGACTTAAGTATTAGTAGAAGATAAGCATATTGTTAGGTTATACTTAAATTTATTGGTGTCCAGTTATAAATATGTTAGCATAGACTAATTCTTTCTATGTATAATTAATTACATATATTTATTCAGGAATGTTTTTCGACAAATATATATATATACAATTTATGAATAATGTGTTTTAAAAGAAGCATCAGATTTTTTTATTAAGAAAAACTTTAGTAGCATCACCGGATCGATATGTCTACCCTATAAGGAATACAAAGTAGTTCCACCTGAAATTAGGTGCATGCTACACTACTAAGAATAACTAGACAAGAATCCTACTTTCATGGATTCTCAAATGAAAGATCGAATAATCTGAAAACAAAGAAAATGTAGATATTAATTATTAAAGACACGAAATGTATCAAATGTTAGAAGGATTCTTTTAAAAATTATAATTAAGGTGTTTGAATTCTTCATCTTTTTTTACGGTTTATGTTTACTCAATTAATTCATGTCGATTTTGAGAAATATGTAAAAAAGCTAAGTGCGAAAACTCAAACTTGAAACATCATAAAAATTTGAACCTTCAAAAATGCTGACTGCCAATTTGAACAGTTGAAAGATTTAGTTCCACATGATTAGAGATGGAATTTGAGAAATGATCTACAATATAGCAAACACATGATAAGACTGCAGCATAACTGTTGTGTGAGAATACGAATGGGGGCTGCATGAACCATGCTTTTCTAAGTACTATTCTCCAAAATTACCATATCGTTTCTGTTAACTAATTAACCCATCGTTTTAACGCCAATTATTCAAGTTCCAAAAGCCGTAGAAGCAAACAAATGTTTAGCATTTCATGAGCATGAAATATTTTTCAGTTTTATAAGTGATATCCAATATTAAGGAATTAAGATTACCACCTTCAGATCGAACAACTCCTAATCTAAGATTGCGGAATTGCCAAAAAAGTGTTTCTTAAAGAAAAAGAAATTGAGAATGAAAACAAAATAAAGAAGCATATATATATATGCCAATATATGGACTCTTTTTTGGTAAGGTAGGAAAGGTAGATGAAGGTGAAAAAAAGAGTCTAGGGACCATGTACAATTAACAAGAATCCCCCAATATTATTTCTTGTTGGCCCTTCAAACATCATATTCTTGTACGTACCAATCTGTCATAACATTTATGTAAAGACTTTAAATCTACACAATAACAGAGAGTTGTTCCAAATTGCCGAGCTATACTTCCATAAAACCAAGGTTAATCCTATTGTTAAAGTGTTTGCGCTCCCACTAAATCGCTAGATATTCCAATTTCTTACTAATTAATTTGAATTTGAGCCGATAAAACATTTGTGAGCGGTAAATTTTACTTGCCGAACTTTAAATTTAAGACTCTAATTAAAAAAGACAGTCAAGGTTTAAATTCAAAACTCTAATTAAGAGAAAATGAGTCATGCAGCTCCACCAGAGTTTTAAATGATTCTTCTAAATATTCACCAATTTACATGTGGGTCGCATTTTTTGTAACCATATAAAAACAGAAAAAGAAAAAAGAAAATAACTGAGTAATTAACAAAATTAAATATTAAGTAAAATGCAGGAGGAGGAGCAAACATTATGATGGCATCCATGTGTTTGGATCGTCGTCAATGTACAAAAAATATATATATAAATCCGCCGCAATAAAAAGAAGAAGTCCTAGAGCCTTTCAGAGCTACATTTTGTTGAATTGTTGTTACGACCAAAGTCGCCGAAAATAGGCGGCGATAAACAGAAACATGCTTCATTCTTGTGGGTTTGTGTATCTTACACATAATTAATATTCGATCCTATCAAAATTCAAGAATCGCACGTAGCTTTTCAAATTTTATTTTTTTAAGGCAATTCTTTCCTATCTGTACATCCACACGTTTCCTTCATGCAAGGAAACCTTGTGATTTGATATTGCTTCATCTTTCAGAAACTTTCACGAAGAAAAAGAAAAAAGAAACTTGTCGTCCAACATGTTTTGCGCTAACACAACCAGAAATTAATTATTGTATACACTAAATATTATGTGTTAATTATGGTACTTATCAAAAAGAAAAGTTAATTATGTTCGCAAAGACCTTTTTTTAATTTTTAAGATATATTAGGAGTCTTTACATGCATGATCCATATTCCGTCCTTAATCATAATTATAATACTTATAAATATCAGGATAATGTTTTTAAACTATTATACACTTGTTTGTTTTTTAACAATTGCAAATATACCTTTGTTTATTTTTAATAATTATAAATGTATTGACTTTTTAAAATAATTTGTGATTATCTCAAAAAAATATAAACTTTATATGTTCCGAAAAAATCTAATAATTTGTAATTATCTTAACAAAAAAATCTAAATTTTATTTATATTTTATAATTGCAAAAATTTTTATATTTCATAATAAAATAAAATAAATTTATATTTTAAATAAAATTATTCATTCTTTTATCAATATATTAGTCATTATAATAGTATGCATCTTTGGGTAATTTTTCATTAATTCATTAGATAATGATATGTTGGAAAAAGTGGTCGGCCCATGACGGGTGAACCGAACTCGGTCGGTCGAGGTGTGAACCAAGACCGTGGGTCGAGACCAATTGAAAAGTCCAATTGAGGAGAATCAAACTCGGTTAGTCAATGTGTGAACCTGGACGTGAACCGATGTCAATTGACAAGCCCAATTGAGTTAGAGATGAAATGTGCTTGTTGGGCCCATTAGGCTCGTTAGCCTGTTTAGAAGGCTATATAAGGAGCCTTGCTTCCTTTCCATTCTAACAACTTCAACATACAAAGAGAGAGAGAGAGCTCTCAACCGGAATAAAGAGAGGTTCAATCTCTTGTCCCGAGTCCTGCATATCTAGACTGCGAAATAGCCGAGCACTCTCGTTGACATTTCAACCGTGGTTTGCTCGCAAGACCAACATAGAACTGGTCCTCCTCCACTACTAGCTTCCGCTGGAATCGAGGTTAGTAAGTCAAACATATTTATTATATTGTTTATTTGTTAACCAGTATAGGATTCCTTCATTTGCATCAGAGCCAACATGATTTTTTCGAATATGTTTCTAAAATATTTTTGGTCTCTGTCTAGGATGCCTACTTTGATTTTTTGGTATTCGACTTTCCGTCTCAAACGTCGTTTTTTGTTCGAGTCCGTCCGGATTCGAATTCTGAAAATTAGAATTTTGAAATTCTGACAAAAGATTTGAGATCAGCGACCTTGAAAACGTTACTTGCCAAAATTTCGTCGCGAAATTCCATCGGAAATGTCGTCAAATAGACGAAAACTCGATCGAAAATACTAAGTGAGGCAATACAGATGAATTTGTTCATCTGATCTGAAATGGTGATGTGGCATGTTTTTATTGGTTGCACGAGGATCATTCGGATCGCAACACGTGGCAGCGGTAGAAGGATCAAGAAGGATCCGGAAAAGACCACGGACCAATCACATTTCGCCACGTGGCACATGGTCAAACAACCAAAGTTGACTACGCAAAACGTGGACGAATTATATATCGACATGTGGTTTTGTGCAGTCGCGACAAGTGGCTTCCTGCAACATCGACATGTGGATGTATATGGTGTCAACACGTAGCAGCATGTTACTCCAACACATGGCATGCTTACTGGTCTGACACATCATCGCATTTAACCATT
>CAODLS010190414.1:0-21460 GCA_948243855.1 Flueggea neowawraea | reverse complement strand
CTAACTAAATATTTAAGCTAACATAATCAAATAAAGCATAAAAACATTGAAATCCATTAAAAAATCATAAATATTCAAATACAAAAGAAGAAAAGTCAAAGAAAAAAATCCAAGAACCTTTGATGATGAATTTCAACTATAGTAGCATTGGGTAATTGATTTCCTCTTTCTTGTCCTTGATCTACTCTAAAATATTAAGCTCTTGCTTGAAATGTAAAAACCTTAATTTGTAGAATCAAAATTGATGTCAAACATACCCAAATAGGTGATAAGGAGGGTATTTATACCCTTTAGCATGACACAAAACCCTACACAAAGTTGTGCCAAAAATGCCCTTTAATTGTGCCTTGGTCCCCACTTGATTATGCATTTCCTTCAAATTTTTGTCTCATTCCAGGGTCATCACGGCCGTGACACTAGGCCATGATGGGATCATGATCATGCTCACAGTCATCATCATGACCATGAGAGGCCACTGACTTCTTGGTGAAATGCTTGTATGTTCACGTTTCATGGTCACAGTTTGGAGTCATGACAATGATCGAGTCACGGCCTGCATCACTGTTGTGAATGATGGTCGTGATGCAATCATAGTCAGGCCATGTTTGGGTCATGGTTTTGCTCATGACCGTGATTCCTCTCTGCTTTGTTGGAAACTTGGTTGCTGATCACACTTTTTCATCACGATCATGACTGCAGGGTGTGACGACGAATGTTACCCCTTTTGAGTCGATTTTTCTCATGCTTTATTCCCTTAACCTTCCAACTTTAAGAACATCTTTCTCATGCATTTTTCACTATGTTTGATCAAAAATCCATGCATTTCATTCACCCTACATAAAACACGAATGGACAATAAATTCGTGGATAATTAAGTACACTTAAGGACAAAATGCTATCGATTAATACTTGAATAACTATGTAAAATATCATAAATCAAACTCCCTCACACTTCTTCATTTGCTTCTCCCTAAGAAAATCAATTTCAAACTTAGGGAAAGAAGAAGAATTGAAAATCAAAGGGACAAGAGAAATCTTCCACTATACAAGTATGCAAGAAAAATGATTAAGAGAGGAATGCAATGTTATTCATGTTGAGTTCATTTTTTATGATGATGTGCACAAAACATCCACGAACATCCAAGAAAGAAGTTCAGATGTGCAGACTATGCAATTTGTGGTAACAAAGGCACGTTATGAATGATCTACACACGTAGAAATTGTGCAAGGCGTGTAGACATGTATGGTACTGGAGGTATAGAGCATCAAATCATAATCTACGCATGCAGAAGTGGATGATACATACGTAGACGAGTGTGGATGTGGACAAAAGCAAGATGCTCCTCGGGAATTCAAATTTGAATATTCCCTGACACATTAAACGAAGAATCAAAGGTGAAATCTTGAATATCAGACGACAACGCATGTTGAAGGAGGAGTAACGCACGTAGAATTCCACTAGGTGAAAATTGCACATTCTAAAATTTAGAGTAATGCACGTTGAAGTATGATAAACGCATATAGAAGAATGATCAATGTAGGTAGAAAACAAACAACGCAAGTAGACGCTAATCCACTCAAAGCCCAGACCACTAGAGTTCTGGCAACGCATGTAGGCTTGCGATCAACACATGCAGAACTTAGATGTAACAATGAACTACGCGCGTTGATGGACAACAACGAACATAGTGAAAGGTGATGTCATTACTGGACATAATTTGTTTTTTCTTTCAACAGCTACTTTGAGGCTCTAACACCTATATTTCTAAGAGTAACTATAAATAGACATCCCATAATAGAAGGAAGAAGAGAGAGACATGTGCCAAAGTTTGCTATTGACTTTCTCTCTTCTCATGTTATACCCATTTGAGCTATTCACTTGTATACATATTTATGGGTTGGTGTGAGCTTCAAATATGTTATATCTTTGGGTTGATTTATAACAAGACAAACAAGGTTATTTGCTTGATGGTAGTTAGGTTTCCTTGTTGAGCCTTAGAAAACCAAGAATGGTTTGCTAATTAGCCTTAGAAAACTAGTGGGTAACGGTTTGCTAGTTGACCTCGCAAAAACTAGTGGTTTGGTTTGCTTGTCATGTGGTAACGGTTTTCTAGTTCAGCCCACAAAAAATAGGGAGACGGATTACTAGCTTAGCCCGTAAAAATTAGGGAGACGGTTTACTAGTTCAGCCTGCAAAAACTAAGGAGACGGTTTACTAGTTCAATCTACAAAAACTAGGGACACAGTTTTCTTGTTGAGCCCGCAAAAATAAGGTGTAATGGTTTGCTTATTGATCTCGCAAAAACAAGTTATTTTAAATAGTTTCCCTCCACCCGAAAGTGAGGAGATAGTTGATTGAACTCTCTAGTGGATCTAGAGGAGTAGATGTAGGTCAAAAGGACCGAACCACTATAAATACTAGGCTTTGATTTTCTTTCTCCCTTACTCTTTGTACTTTGCTTTATATATGCATTATTTAGTTTGTGAATTGGTGATTTTATTCCTTCCGCATTTTATACTTTGATTTCATTTGTATAAAGCTTTGTTATTTGCTTTGAGTTGCAAAATATTTTCAACAAAGTGTTTAACTTGATAAAAATCCAATTTCAGCCCGCAAAAACTAGGGACACGGTTTTCTTGTTGAGCCCGCAAAAACAAGGTGTAAAAGTTTACTCTCTTTACTTTGCTTTATATTTGCATTATTTAGTTTGTGAATTGGTGGTTTTATTGCTTTCGCATTTTATACTTTGATTTCATTTGTATAAAGTTTTTGATTGGCTTTGAGTTGCAAAAGAATTTCAATAAAGTGTTTAACTTGATAAAAATCCAATTACCAACACCATCCCCCCCCCGGGCCCGTTCGTTGAGTGTCATTCCATTGCTTATTGGGACCGAAACTACTGTTTTACAATTCATCAATTACAAAAAAAAAACCTTGGCATTAATGAGTGGCAATTTCAAGAGTTTATCCATCAAATTCCCTAGACTGTTGGCATCTCTACGGCTTAACTCTCCTATTTTTAAGTTAAACATGATTTTTCTTGTGATCTAGAACAAACTTGGCACTATTCATACATTTTTCATTCGTTAGTGCTTTCCTTTGAATTTTCTTTCATTGAATTTTTCATTTTATCATTCCATCATTTCTTTCTTATTTTGGGTACTACAAACAAGTTAGCAAATTAAAATTTATTGTGCTTCTGCTTATTATTGACCTCCAAGGATAATTATCATTTCCACCTTGAAGTTTGGACTCCATTCACTTATCTTTGTTTAGGTTCACACTTAAAAAGAATTAAGCATTTTCAATCATTCAACACAAGCACTTTTCATTCAAAATTATAGGTAAGTCTACTCTAAAGTTTTTAAGACACTTCAATCATTTAAACAAATTTGTTTAAAATCAACGTAACAACAAGCTTGTAAGCCTCTTTTATGCCACCACTACTGGTGTAAAGTTGTTGATAAACAACTCTCAACCTTGCAACCTAAAAATGCCAATTTGATATTCAAATAATCAACAAATAACATCAATTCCTCAATTAAACATGTTAAATACATACTAACACACTACAAAATTCCTCCAATAAATTCAACTCAAATTAATTCTTGTCTAGTTTGATGCATTCTAACAAAAATTAAACACAATTCAAGCAAAAATTTCAAGCATTTTGAAGCAAAATCAACACACAAGTAAAGACAATATAAGTAATTGATCATCAAGCAGTCAATAAACCCATCCCCCACACTTATTGTGAACATTGTCCCCAATGTTTAAGAAAGTAAAGCCGGATCACTCCTAATAAAAGCAATGAACAATGGGACAAGTCCAAATTTCAATATTAAGCATAAAAATGAAAAGGGAAAAGCTTAAGGAAGCTTCTCTATTTTTCGCTTTGCTTGCTTTTGTTTTTTCCTTGAATGCACAACTCCAATTTTAGGCATAAGACAAGAAAACTTATTGGATAAAATTGCACAAATATAAATAAAGGGCATGTGATCATGGAAAAAATGGTATACACTAATCCTTTATTAAAAGTAATAAAAGCATAAATGAAAGGATACTCGTAATTTAACATCACTGCAGACATGAGGTAGTTTAATGTCATTTCAGACATAAAGATTTGATCTATTTAGGATGCCAAATAGTCCTCATGGGTGGCTCCTTTGTTGGTTTTAATCTCTTGCCATATATCGTAATTGATTTGTGATCATTAAGCACAAAGTCAATGGCACCACAAGGATGAATCTTAGAAATAGAAAATGGGCCGCACCATGGAAATTTGGGATTCCAAAGAATGTGATCTTTTGGTGGACAATATAAAACTTTTTGCCCCTTAAAGAACTCACCCTTCAAAGAAAAATCATCACCTTATTTCTTAGGTTTGTCTTTGACGCTCAACCCCCCTTTTGACTTAGGTTTCTCTTTAGCCCTTAGGTTTCTCACATCAATAAGGGCTCTCTTCGTAGCTAAGAATGGTCTACCAAATATAATAGGGAGGTCAATGGAACTATCTACCTCAATCACATAAAAATCGGGGAAAATAAAATTTACCAACCTTTACCAATACATTCTCCGTAACTCCCAATGTATATTTGATTGAATGATCAGCAAGTTGGAGCGAAATAGTGGTTGGTGCAAGCCCTTCTTGCCCAAGCTTATTGAATAATGAGGCGAACATGAGATTGACTGAAGCTTTCAAATTACACAATGAGTTCTTGGCAGTTATGTCACCAATTAAGCATGAAATCTTGAAGCTCCCTAGATCCTTAAGCTTTAAAGGTAGCATGCTTTGCAATACCGCACTGCATTCTTCATTTAAAGCTATTGTCGCATACTCCTCTAGCTTCTTCTTGTTAGAGACAAGCACCTTCAAAAATTTTGCATAATGGGGCATATGAGCAATTGCCTCTAGGAAGGGAATATTGATTTAGATATTCCTAAATATCTCCAAAAACTTCTCAAATTCTTTTTCTTTAGTGTGAGCCTTTAACTGTTGAAGAAATGGAATTGGAGGCATATAGGGTTTCACCTTATCCTTTTGGTTGGAAGGAAGCTCTTTCTCTTGCCCTTTTTTTCTCCCAAACACCCTTGTCCTGGTTAGGTTTTTCCACCACAATGTCATTTTTTTTCTTTCCTAGTTACCTCCCCCACACTTGGTTTCTCAAGCTCTTTTTCAGTTCTCAAAGTAATAGCCATCACATGCTCCTTAGGATTCACTTGAGAGGTGTTAAAAAATTTTCCTTTCTCCATATTCGACAAGGTTTTAGCTAGTTGTCCTATTTGTCTCTCAAGGTTTTGGATAATGGTTTGTTGGGTTTGGATAACTTGGTCCACCTCGGCATTTTTAGCTTCAATCTTTGCATCACTAGCCTCCATTTTAGACATAAATTGTATAAACAAATCCTCCAAAAGTAGCTTTTTATCTTGGGTAGCTTGTTGGGGTAGTGGATGGGGTTGGTTTTATTGTTAAGGTGGTTAAGGTTAGAAACCTGGAGGTCCAATGGGTCTAGGTTGGCTTGAGGTGTTTTGATCCTTCCAACCAAAGTTTGGGTAGTTGCGTCAAACCAGATTATAGATGTTGGAATATGGGTTGTATTTTGGTTGAACATATGGGAATTCCCCTACGAAATTCACTTCCTCATATTTAAGCTCCTCCACCACTATTCAAACCACAATGCAACTTATCATGTCCCAAAACACCACAATAAGCACATTTCTCCCTAGCCATGGCATTAGCATTAAGCAACACATTCATCTTCCTTGCAAGATCATCAACTTTTAAAACTAAATCGACTGAAGATGAATAGCATACCTTATGAATACCAGCTTTCATGCCCTTAACCGCTTTTTGTTGAAAGTTTGTAGCCAACATCTCATATATATCATAGACTTCTTGGTGGTCTTGTCTCCAAAATAACTTCCCGCAGCGGCATCAACAAGCGTTTACCTATACATTCTAAGTCCATCATAGAAAAATTGTGCGAGAAGATCCAATGAGAATTGGTGATGAAGGCATTGGCTAAGGAGCATCATGAATCGTTCTCATGCTTCGTGGAATGACTCACCTTCCAATTGAGAGAACGAACATATTTTGTTGCGTAATTCCACTGTCTTTTGTAAGGAGTAGTAATTCATCATAAAATTTTCATAAACCTCGCCTCATGTACCTAGTGAACCCTCTAGCAAGTTGATTAGCCATTGTTTTTCCCTATCCTTCAATGTATGTGGAAAACACCTCATTCTCAACTCATTTTCACTCAACACATGTAGAGAAAATGTTTGGATAGTAGTGTAAAACTCCCTCAAGAAAGTCAATGGATACTCTATCAGCAATCCATTGAAAGATGGCAACATTTAAAAATGTATATTCTTCAAATCAAAGTTGCATGCCACCGAGCTCAACCTAATACAAGAGGGCGATGCTTCAATCATCGGGCGTTAGATTTCTCTTAAGCTCATCCTAATCAGTAATTGTTGACTTGTTGCCTAACTCCATCTCCTAGCAATTACCCCATTCTTTCTTCATTGCCTTGATCCTCTATTTGCCTAGGATTTTTGGCCATCCTTTCCCTTCTTTGATTAGCACGATTAGCTTGACACAACTTGTATCAAGGGAATGATTTCTTCTTTCTCCAAGCTTCTAGTGCTCCTTGAGAGCATTTAATACCTACAAAAAAATCAAAGAAAACAAAACAAATGAGCAAACAAGTAAAACTAGACAAAAGATCACAATTAATAACGTTGTTCCCCAGCAATGACGCCAAAAACTTAATGATGCCTTGCAAGTACACAAGGATCATCGTAGTTTTAACTCTCAAATAATCCTCGAGTATCGAATCGACCGAGAACGGGAATTAATTGTGATCAAAAAATAAAATAGAAGCGAGTAAAATCATGGTTTTTTTGGGTTTTTAAATAATTGAAAGAAAACACAATGCAAGCAATGAAAACTAGGAGCTAAAATGTGAAAATCAATAAGAGAAAAACATTGGGACTTCAAGATTTCGGCTAGGAAATTCTATTTATCTAAGCTAATAGAATGGTATCTAGGATTGAGTGTTCTCTCTGCTAAACTAGTTTGGAGACTCTCTCAAGGTCATCTAAACCATCCCTACACTAAATAAGATGGTCGTACCAGCCTCACTTAAGCTAATTAGGGTCATTAGGCTAGTTGAGCATTTTAATGAACACCTTATGGGCATAGGTATATTTTATCATAAACCTCATAAATTTAATGGTTATGGCCTCATTTAGTCTTCATCTCTCGATGTATCAACTAAACTTGCTAGAACTATAATCTAGGCGGCCAATCTAAGTCATAATGAAGAACATTAACAAATACAACAAGCCCAATCAATAGCATAGTAAAATCATCATCCATAGCCTACATCTTTACACCCCAATTAAATATTTAAGCTAACATAATTAAATAAAGCATAAAACATTGAAATTGATTAAAAACATCATAAACATTCAAATACAAAAGACGAAAACTCAAAGAAAACAAAACCCAAGAGCCTTTGATGATGAATTCCAAATATAGTAACCTTAGGTAATTGATTTTCACTTCCTTCTCCTTAATCTACTCTAAAAAATTAAAATTCTTGCTTAACATGTAAAACCCTAATTTCTAGAATCAAAAGTGATGTCAAAGATACCTAAATAGGTGATAAGGAGGGTATTTATACCCTTTAGCATAAGACAAAACCCTACACAAAGTTGTGCCAAAAATGCCCCTTAATTGTGCCTTGGTCCCTACTTGATTATGCATTTCTATCAAATTTTTATCTCATTTCAGGGTCATCACACTAGGCCGTGATGGGATCACGGTTATGCTTATAGTCATCATCATGACCGTGAGAGGCCTCTGACTTCTTGGTGAAATGCTTTCATGTTCACGTTTCATGGTCACAGTTTGGAGTCATTACTGTGATTGAGTCACGATTTGCATCACGGCTGTAAATGATGGTCGTGATGCAATCACAGTCAGGCCACGTTTAGGTCACGGTCTTGCTCATGACTGTGATTCCTCTCTGCTTGGCTGGAAACTTGGTTGCTGATCACATTCTCTCATCATGGCCATGACCGCAGGGTGTGATGACGAATGTTGCTCCTTTTGAGTCGATTTTTCTCACTTTCTTCCCTTGACCTTGCAATTTTAAGAACATGTTTCTCATGCCTTTTTCATTACATTTCATCAACAATCCATGCATTTCATTCACCCTAAATAAAACACGAATAAACAATAAATTCGTGGACAATTAAGCACACTTAGAGCCAAAATGCTATCGATTAATACTTAAATAACTATGTAAAATTATCATACATCAGGAAGAAGTGGGAGAGGTTTTGTTGCTTTCAATTAGGATTTTTTAAAAAAAAAAATTGGTCGATTCAGATCAGGTTTTGAATCATAGGTTGGCTTTCAGTTTAGGTTTTTAATTGGGTTTCTACGTCAGCATCCATATGGCGTCCATATGGAGATATTTGTGTGACATGGCATACCTATTCATCTTTCCAGACCGATGATTTCTAGAAACTGACCATAGTGACCTTCCTGAAAGCAAAATTCAATTTTCAATGACCTTCCTGCAACAAAACTAAATATAGTGTCCATGATGAAATCTTTTTAAATTTAGGGTGACCGCCAGTAAAATTAACTCACCATATCATTAAAAGTTTTAATGGAGTTATTTGACATGCTCAATTTGACGATCACATTTCTTATTTGGGTTTAACGGGAAGGATTTTAGAATTGGCTTAATTTAGGAAAATAGTAAAGTTAGAGGGCTTGATGGGAAAAAAATTACACTTTTAGGGACTTTTTTATGGGTTCAACCCCAAAACAACTATTAACTTATCAATTCATTATCCATCCTCAATATTAAGATCGCCCTTCCCATCATCAAGAAACCCATCTTTATGTTCCCATCTTTGTCATCACCTTCAACTTCAAAATCAAATTCTTTCTCGTCCTCATCTTTAATATTTAAAGAGATTTTTTATTTCAAAGATAATGCTTTTGCTTTCCCACTTGAGGTCTAAAGCTTAAAGATATAGTAGAAATACTCCATGTAGCTTTCACTTCGTCTACTCTTGTATTACAAAAACTATCCTCAACTCTAGAGGCTCTAGCGACCATACCCCATGTGTAATCATCATTTTTAAATATAAGAACATTATTTGAAGTTTCTTGTTCTAGCATAGTCATCAACCATTCATAAGTCTCACTGATGCCCTAATGGAAACTACACGTGACATTTACATCCTAATAGGTAATTTAGTGATGGACTAGTGGTAATAACATGCCCTTTAAAGCGGCAAGATGATTGTATAGTGTTATGGCATCACAATTGTGTCATATGAATATGAAGAGGCTTACAACAGTAAGTTAGAAAAGATGGTTAGGTGGATCATTAACTAGGAAATTGAAATTCTATGCGATTTGCATTATGAGTAAGCAACGTAGGATGAAGTTTAACACTGATGGGCACATTCTAATGAGTATCCTTAAATATATTTATTCAAATTTGTAGGTTCCTCTCGTAAGAATAGTCGAAAATTGATTAACTGTGGAATGTAACATGAGCGTCAAAAGGACCTATTAAAGTGAGATATTATCTATGGTTGGTTGCAAATTGTAAGGTGTTGATGAATACTCAACATGTTCATAGACACATAGTAACTTCATCTGCTTGCTAGTGTTATTAGAGCACATATGAAATTATTTGCTTGAGAATGTGAGGATGCCATGAGGTTCTAGAATTCTTTATTGCCAAGACATTTTAGACTTTAATATTTTCCTGCTGATTTTCAACAGTAGTTATTTTCAATCTCAAAGCTTCTAGATCCTATGTCTTGACAATTCTATAGAATCTAAATTTTGGAATTGGAGAATAGAGATCATAGTTGGAATGTAATCACATGATTCTTGATTGGCAAACACAATCATCAAATCTAGCTCAATTCATAAATATTTTGGCTTTTGAGTTCACTAAAGCTAAGAGGATTCTTTTGGTACTAGATAATAAAATGCATGGCAAAGAGAAGAAATTGATTTGATGGAAGAGCCTATTATGGGAAATTCAAAAGTAGATATTGATACAAGAACTGATTTTTCTCGAACGATATGTGTCGTGGGCAGTTATGAGCGATTTCTATATCAAGATTGGTTTTTGCTCTCCTCATTTTGTTGAATTATGGGCTTTGAAGCACTTACATAAGACACTTGGGGTTCCTTCAAATAGACTAGACTGCATCTACAAATCTTGTGCTTCAAGAACAAAATAAATGCATTATAGTTTTGTGTAATCTATGTTCAGGAGTTCTTTTTATGAGTTTAATGATTTTAAATAGTTGTCTTCTAATATTTCAAAGTTCATATATTTCAATTGGATGGGAGCTTTGTTTCTTATTATTAAATAATTCAATTATCCTGCCTTGCTCAAATCAGATCATCCTAGCTACTGTGATAAGAGGAAGCAACACATACTTTTTTTAGTCAACCTAATTTGCATATTGCATTCGGTATCCTGAACTATCCCACGTCAAATTGAGAGAACTTAACTGGTCCAAACTAATCTGGATTCGAGAGTTTAATAAGCGCTTTAAAGGATGGGATCCCTACCACCAACACTGTCGTGTTCTCAGACTAATCCAGATTCAGGGGTTTGATAAGCATCTCAAATGATGAGATTCCTACCACTAACGTTGTTGCGTTGCTAGGGCTCGAACTCGAAACTCTGGTTAAGTTGAAACAATTCCTACTAGTTGATCTAAGAATGTTGTGGTTTTAGTCAACCTAATTTATTTTAGACATGTGCACAGTTCATGAACCAGTGGTTCTGATTCGTGAACCGACAGTTCAGGGTCAAGAATCCTTAGAACCAGAACCAAACTGCCCAGGGGCAGTTCTGGGCGGTTCAGTTTCGATTCCAGTTTGTGGCGGTTTGGTCAGCGGTTTAGGTGGTTCAATCAGCGGTTTCGGTTCTAGTTTGGTCCTGTTCAAAATGATTTTTTTAATTTTTTTTAAAATAATGTTAAAGCAGCTGGTTTAGGAAGGTTGAACAAGTAATTTTGGTTAAAAGTGCTAGTTTAAAAATGTTAAAACATCTGGTTTAGGAGGTTAACAACTAGTTTTAGAAGGTTGAACTACTGATTTTGGTTAAAATTACTGGTTTATAAACGATTTTTTTACTGTATGGTTCACGATTCTGGGCCGTTTTATTTTTGACTGGTTCAATTTTCGATCGATTTCGGTTCGGTTTTCACATGTTTAATTTAGTTAACCTTCTGGTGGATCGGTCAATTTCCTGAAAATTAAAAAAAAAAAACATTTCTTCTAAAAATTTACTTATTTCAAACCGTAAAAATTCAAAAAATGAGGGAAACAACAGGGAAAATCCTCGTCCAATGGGCCAAAACAAGCGACACAACTTAAACATAGAAAAAAAAAGGTGGAATGAATATGTTTCACTAGATTCCACCGGCGTTCAATACAAGCGTGTCCCCGCTGTCTCTCCTCCGCAAAACCCTAGTAGTTATACCAATACGCTGTCGTGTGCTTCTTGCGGCAAGCCTGCTCATCTTCAGTATGTTATCATCTTCATTATCATTCATTTTCTTTTTATTATTTTTCTTCCATTGTTTTTTGTAAGCTTATTCGGTTGTAATGCTACTGCAATTCAATGTTTATTTGTGAAAAATTAGTTATATGTTATATTTAAATATTCTTCTCTGAAGTATTAACTTCTGATGATTCAAAAGAGGGAGAGAAAGCATTTATGGAGAACGGTTATTGTGTCTGGTTTCTTGGCTGTTGGTGTATTAAACATCCAAAATGAGGCTGGCATAGTTTGAAATGGGCAGTCTGTTATTACAATATAAAGATATTTGAGAAATATTTGGATGGTGGATAAAGGCTTGATTTTAGTTTTAGTTACACAAGTGCAGGATGTATTAAGGATTTTGAATGTTGTGGAACTTTAATTCTCTCTAGGTGTCCAAAGTGCATCGAGCTAAAGCTTCCCCATGAAGGTGCTGCCTTTTGGTATATGATCTTGCTCGGCTTTTGCTTTGTTGTTAAATTTAACTATGGCATTTTTTCATTATTACATATTTATGTTGATGAAACTCTTTATCTTATGACAGCAGTCAGGATTGCTTTAAAGCTTCCTGGAGCTCTCATAAATCAGTTCACTTGAAGGCAAAGCTGTCCTCAGTTGGGACAGGTACTGAAAGCATGCAAAATTCAGACATACCTTATGAAGGTTGGCTATATTGCTTGAAGAAAGGACAGACTCGAACTTCAAAACTCCCCTATTTTGATTGGACAGGGTATTTATAAATTATTTATCTCCATTTGGATGATGAACATATAATCTTTCTGTTAACTGGATAAACGGTACAGTTGTGGGAATGGTGATGACTGATTGTTACTCATTCCTCATCCCTATATTTGAATTGTGGATGTTAGATGTTGTGTTGCCTAGATGTGGTCAACTGAAATTGTTTATGGGTTCAGTACTTTGCTGTTGAATTTTCTTTGAGAAGATTACAACTAACTTGAAGAAGAGTTTCTGTATACTGTATTTATCATTTTCCTTAATTTTTATGACCTGCAATATTTTTTTCCTTGTCTAATGGTGAAAACATTGTTGCTTCTTTTTCTTATGCAGGACACTAAGACCATATCCCATATCTCCAAAGCGTGTAGTACCTTCGCATGTTGATCTACCTGACTGGGCATTCGATGTCAGTTTTTTGATTGATTTTTCTTCAAATGTTCAATAAGCAGCATTATTTTCTATGTATAATTGTTTAAGTTTACCACTGTAACTATTGATTCTTTAAACACAAATAAGCATTCTGATTTTTATGCTTAGTTCCTCTGACCTCATTGTCCTTTTACATATTATCATGCAACATCACTATTAAATCCTTTATCTCACCCTAATCACCTCAATTTGTATTGTGATTGGGTGTTTGAGGGATAAAATTTAGGTGGAAATCCATCTTTCTGGGAAAACACATAAAATTATATGTCCACTTCGTTAGAAGTGATAATTGCTCCTTTTTGATAGCTTTACTTTTATGTAATTACTCTTAATTAAATAAATTTCTTTTTCTCATTTATACATCCTGTTATGAGAGTAGTTGCTACTCTCCCAGCAGCCACTTGTTTAATTCATTGGTAATGACTATGTTGGATTCTTAATATCAACTTCTTTCTTCATTTTTTTTACATACCTTGTTTTTCTTGGACTTCGCAGGGAATCCCAAAAATTGAACCCAACAGTGATTTCCAGCACATTGTAGAGGTGAAATGGCAGCAGTCTTTACTTATAGATTTGTTCATAATTTTTTAATGCTTCTGTTAAATTTATTCATTAGCAGTCTATCATATTCGTCTTATAATTTCATTAACCTGTGTTCTAGATCAAAAATCCTGATCAAATTGAGAATGCGAGAAACTTGTCGAGTAAGTTGCTTCTCCTTCTTCCTTTAAAAAGATGAAATATTATTTTCTAGAGGTGTATGTAATCTGTTTATCATCATTTTTTGAGTTTCCTTTCATATCATTTGGTGAGCATGGGCCAATGACATATACAAAGATTAATTCTGTTTAACACTTCTGCATCTCTGTGAATGTGAATGCACTGAATTTAGATGTTCTAATTATTATTGTCAGATAGCAAGGGAAGTTCTGGATGCAGCTGCTCGCATAATTCTTCCCGGTGTGACTACTGTTGAAATTGATCGAGTGGTTCATGAGGCAACCATTGCAGCTGGTAAGTTGATGTCACTGTTTTTTTTTTCCTTTAAACTCGCAGTGGATCTGACTGATAGCATAGTCTTTGTGAAATTCGATCAGAATTCATGATATTCTGGATGAACTTGCCATTACTTTTCTTTGATATTGTTCATCTACATTCTCTAATTTTGTGCACCGCAGGAGGATATCCATCTCCATTAAATTATCATTTTTTCCCAAAGTCATGCTGCACGTAGGTAGTCCTTTCTATAAGTTTGCTACTGATTTTCATCAAACAAAAATGTATTAGTTAACAGGCATAATTTCCTGTTTCAGGTCAGTAAACGAAGTAATCTGCCATGGAATTCCAGATGCCCGGTACTTGTTGAATTTTATCCTGTATAGCATTGTAATCTTGTTTGCTGTTTGTCACAAATGAAGCATACTCTTATATTTATGATAAATATGTAATGAAAGTCATAATGTAGCCGCTCTAATTCTATTAGTGGATAACGGTATTCCTCTTAACCCTTTTTTCACTTGCATAGTTAAAAACTTTCTGCCCAATCAATCCCCTTCCTTGTACTAAATCTTGGCATTCAGATCTTCCTAACTGTAATTTGTTTTAATTGCTTCAGGAAATTAGAAGATGGAGATATTGTAATGTAACCGTGTACTATAAGGTTGTCCATGGTATGAAATTCTTTCAATTTGTTTGTTTTGCTTAAAATTTTGCCCAAAATATCTGAGGCAGGTGGATTTTGTGAGCAGGTGATCTCAATGAGGCATATTTTGTGGGAAATGCTGATGAAGCATCTCGACATTTGGTCCAGTGTACTTATGAGTGCTTGGAGAAAGCTATAACAATGGGTATTTTCTGTTTTTTCTTCCTTTTCCATGAAATGCTCAGCCTTTGTTCCTTTTTATTTTATTTATTCGATGTTCACTTCAATAATGTGTTTTTGTTGTAACATTTTGTGGAGGAATGAAACTTTGACTTGCTATATTTATTCTTTATGTTGGTTTTAGTGAAACCTGGCGTTCGATTCCGTGAAATTGGAGAAGTCATAAATCGTCATGCTTCAATGTCCGGGTTATCAGTGGTAATATTCTCTAGGTCCATTGTTCTGTGGTTTGGGGACCTGGCTGACTGTGTTCACAGTGTCAAAACATTTGATGTTTTCCTTAAATAGGTTAAATCATACTGTGGTCACGGTATAGGAGAGCTCTTCCATTGTGAACCAAACATTCCCCATTATGGAAGTATCCTTTGTCATTTAGTACTGAACTTTCTTCTTTTTCTAGACTAATCCAATGGTTTTTCCATGACCTTTGGTAATGCGTGAAAACCATGTTCTTGAGGATTGAACCATTGTTTTTTTTTATACAAGTCTTCCTTAACTAAATTAGGAAATAAAGCAGTTGGGATGATGAAGCCTGGACAGACGTTTACTATTGAGCCCATGATTAATGCAGGTAACTTTTCAGGTATTGTGGATTTTTGGAATATCAGTTGAAAGTTTCCTCCTAACTATATTTAATGAGTTTCCCATAGGTGTTTGGCGTGATCGAATGTGGCCTGATGGATGGACTGCAGTTACTGCTGACGGAAAACGAAGTGCGCAGTTTGAGCACACTCTTTTGGTAACACTTTGCTTCTGTCTTAATTTCCATTTCACCAATTTCTCTATTTTTTACTCTTATGCAAACATTACATTCTTTACATATCTGCACCTAAACTTTCATATCTGTTTAGTTCATGCTTAAATTTCTCTTTTCTTATATCGGCAAATACTGATATATGAATTACAGAAAGCAGTGTTTCTTATTTTCCTAAGAATATGTAATGCAGGTGACAGAAACTGGCGTAGAAGTTCTAACAGCGCGGCTGCCATCATCTCCCAATATATTCCCTTGGCTAAATGCTGCATAGGGTCCTAATTAATGTGCTTCTGCTGCTCTGCATAATATTGAGCCACAACCCATAAGCTGTGGAGTCAACTTAATACAAACAATAGACAACTTCTGCATGACGCTGCAATTGTTCCCATATGTTGCAAAAGCAATTTTTGTCATCGAAGATGTAAAATGGGCGAGTTACATTTTGACCGAAGATGATATTTTTTTCACAATGTAATTTACTTGGTGGATAAAATAATTACCGTCAAATGTTCTGCAAAGAAGTATGGGTAAATTCTTTGATTGGCACAACAGTGCTGGTGTGTGTTTGAATACTGAAGTGATCCATGTTTTAACAATTGTTAAATCAGTGTTTGGTTTCTTTTAAATAACAGAAGGATTTGTCCTTAAAAGAGTACCATAGCACATGATTATTTACAAGCCAAGCCACTTGACCCGAGCATTCTGTACATCCAGTCCACTACTGGCTTCATCTCACTATCCTTGTTAGCAACTAGTCTTCAAGGCTTTCAGAGTGCCAATGGGCCGTTCTCATACAATTCCATCAAGTTTATGCTCTGCTTTGTCGGTCGCCTTAGATGTTCATTTACTATTCCACAAAGGGTTTGTAATTAGGGGATGCAGAAGGCAGAAAGTAAGAGTATGAATAAAGGTATTGATATACTCTATTCATCACTGTTCGTAATGCCAAGGTGGACGGTAAAATGAATGATGAAGAATATTGAATAGAGTTCACTACACTCCACAGATGAACTTGTGCCTTAAGACAACACAAACTTCCCAATAAAGATGAGCACCCCAGTTATAAGAATTAACCGCTAATGTTCACTTCTCCCTACGTTTTATAATTTAGTAATAAAATATTAATTAATAAGTTGAGCGAGTTCAAATTTCAAAATACATTTAAATAAGAATTTGAATTAAAAAATAATATAATAGAGCCACATTAAGAAAGTTATTTGGTACATCTTGAGGGATAAACTTTAGATTGTAATAAGATTGGGGCTTTGCTCGTTATTTTTCACATATTTTGTACTCTTTATTTTTCATAGTTGAATTTTTATTTTTATTTTTTTTATCTCTCTATTTTATCGACCATTTATTCCCAATTAAATTTCGTATCCGCACTAAACGCCTACCAGGTATTTTACCTCATACGAAATGCACGTTTTCTACAGTGAAAACACTTGAAATAGCTACTGCATTGTTATGAAAATTAACAAATTAAAAGTTTTACGAATTCAGAGAACTGAGATATGTGGTTCATTGATTTACTATCGTAGAAGCAATATTGTAGTAACTTGGAACAATTATGGCTTTATGTCGAACAAATTGGCTTTGCCTCTTCATTGAAAACAAATGACGGAAGGCAAATTCAAAAAGACATCAATCAAATCTTCTTTATCTCCACTCCTTGCATAAATATTTACAGATAAAATTGATCAAATACCCAATCCAGTCGTACAGATGCATCAAATTCTCAGACAAAAATGTCTCCAATGGACTCCTACTCAAGAAAACTTGCACCTAGGCCTCGGTGGTGTGGTGCAGTAGTATACAGCAGTAGAATTGCATGCGGTTCGATAAATCGAAACTCAAAACCCACTTGACCCAACAAGTGAAGAATATGATGCATTCTCATCATTAACCGCACGCTTCTTCTCAGTATGCTTGTCCAGCACCTTATTGCTAGTTTTCGCAGGTTCCAACTCCATGCCGGCTATCTGACACAATTCCAATCGCCGATGCTTTGCTGACTCTAAGTCACCATCCCAGCAAGTTTCAGAAATAATTTCGAGTGCTTGCTCTGCCTTGTCTTCTGGCACAAGATCCCCATTTTGTAAGAGAGTAAGGTAAACTTGTTCGGCAGAAGCTTTCCTAATCTGAATTCCAAAATGTTCAATGCAGTTGAGTTAGAAAAAGTCCACGAAGATAGGTTAAACAACAAAAGCATGACGAAAGAATGTCGCGTATTTTAAACACAATCTGGAGACGCAATTAATGCCAAATGTTCTGACAATGCCTACCTTGGGATACCGATGGACAAGAAAAGTAAGTAGCTGAGTGAAAGCTCGATTGTTAATTGGATCCGAAAGTGAAGCAATATATCCAAGTATTGCAATGCCAGCATATAACTTGGAGAAGTCCTTTGATCCTTTCAGCTCAACAGTCAATGAATCCAAAACACCAGCACAGAAAATGGGAGTACGGTCCTAGAAATGACAAAAGGAAAAACAGAGTTCGACTCGCATTCATTCCAGGAATTCATCCAAATTATTACAAATCGATCGAGGATGTGTCCATGCCAATGGTCGATTAAAGTTCCCTGTTTTTCTACACTAATTTTTTCCAATCCTTGTCTGTGAATGTATGGTTTATCAGATATCAACCAGCTCACACGGTTGACATCCTGTAAAACAAAGCTACAAGATGGAAAGTAAAACCTATCTGAACTAGAAAGAAAACAATTTATGCAATTTAGCTCTTAGTGACCAAAGAATACTAGCAAATTATAGCAGTTACTCGAATGCTTGCGCAAGATATCACTGACAATATCAATCAAACAGTTTTGAAGCACTCGTCGAAAGAGAAATAACTTGATGAGAATTGTTTTCAAATGCTGAAGAATAACTTCAAAATGAATGTCATATTACTCCAGGAAATTCGAGACAGTGAGATAGGATCCAGGTACTAACCTCCATATTCAGTAATATCTTCTTGCTGAAAAGAATCTCAATTGTCTGCAATAAAATAGAATTTGTCAAAACATGGATATTCATTTAAAATTTCATAATTTGAAAATCCTTTCGAAGATCATTTCTCCAAATCACTGTTGGTTTACTTGTAGAAGAAAATCACATTCACAGATAAAAAGACAAAGGGGAAAAAGTAGCAACTGCTCTTGTAATCATAGATGCTATAAAGATAAGACCAGCCACTTCTAGCTAAACCAAAAACTAGCAATGGCGAAGTGATCACAGTAAAAACAGATAACTTAAGTAGGTGATTTAGACAAATAGCAATTAGACCCATCTTATTGATGGATGGCATCAGCACTGAACATGATGTATTTGCTGTCAAATCATGAACCTCCTAATCTGGGGCAGGGTAAATTCCCATTGCTACAGCAAAATATATTTTTATAAATGGTTCCAGAGCCAATTTTAAAATTAACTGCAGCTAGTTGCTAGTTCCACTTTTAAAACTAAATTTTGTTTAAAAAATTATCAAAACGATCCACCTACATTCTTTTCTTACCAAAGATCCACCTACCTTAAATGTTGGTACAATGACCCTGTCACATCTCTTGAACTGATGCAGAACCCGGAGGATATCATCTCCTAGCATATACTCTCTTGACCTCAACTCGCAGGGGTCTTGGATTTCAGCTGTTTGAAGATAGTCCAACAAAGCAGAGATTGATGCCTTCTTTAAAGAATCTTGCAATCCACCAATTGAAATAACTAATCCGGACAGAACAACTTTGCTATAACAATTACACTGAAGCAACTGTACAAAACGTGGATATGAAAATGTAGGTACCTGGAAACAAGCAACAATGATAAGTTATTGAACTCTTATCACAAAATAAGAAAAGAAGAGATACCATATGTATACTTACACCCCACTTCAAATCTGCTTCATTGGGGACAATTGCTTCCAGCTTTTCCCTGTAGGGTATAAATGGAATAAATATTGTCTTGTACAAAATCCTCTGAAGAACTTTTGCAGCAGCTTCTCTTAGTTTATCCATCTTCTCTACGGCTTGCTTAATAATTCCACCAATGACATTGGTAGCCAGATCTCCATCAAAAAATGGAAGCATCTTGTTATTCCCAGAACCATTATTGGGAGGCACCTCTGATGTGGATTGACATTTATGAGAGTCTATTGTCGAATCCATAATACAGAGGATATAAGTACATGTCTCAAGGCCTTCCATAGCAGCTTCACGAACCCAGGAACCAACATCTCCTCTTTTATCCACAGAGTAGTCATCAAGAGCTTTCATTAAACTTTTCATCACTTCATTCTTGATCACATGATACAGCTCAACCTCTTCAGAACAAACACCGGAACGTTCTTTTGTGTTAGTTAATGTCTCACAAACGGACACAATTCCTTTAACAGCATTCACTCGAGCTTCAGCATCTCTGTCCTCAGGGTCATCCTGCACAAACAAGTACCCGTATCAATCAGTTAATAAAGCAAAGTTTTGTGTTGGTTATGTTAAACAATGATAAAATCTTCTCATAAGGCGCACCTCAATTGCACAAGCACTACAAAGCTTCAAAATCACATCCTTCCAATTATCAGACAAAAATTCATATGGCAAAGCGCCTAGTGCCAACGCAGATCCTCTTCTTACTGCAACATTTTTGTCAGTTAGATGCTCCAGGTTTTTTGATGTTATACCAGCTACACCTCTATCATCAGCTGCCGCGAAATATGCTCGAACAAAGTGTTGGAGGGCTTTAGCAGCAGCATTCTGCCAAAAGAAAAAATTATTAACGTAGCATTTGTTAAATTGGTCAAAGTAAAAAGTTTCAAAAAAAGGATGGAATGCTTTCAAAACCAAGATATAAAATGATTAAGATAAGACTGTGATGCATTCCTAAATCTCTTGCCGTTCGTTAAAATTTTATGGATAAATTGAAATGAACATTTTATTGAAATATCCTTACTTGAAATTCATGTAAAACAAAAATAATAAGAAAAAAATAATAAAAAATTATGTTGTATCGGCAATTTCGTTTCCATGTCTTATCTTGAAGATAGATATGCATATCTTGGCATAATATCAAGATATGCATATCCTAAAGATTCAAGATTTGAAGTCATGTGACTGTTTGCCATGTGTTACAATTATTAAAACTATAAAGTTTGGAAACGTTGGAACAATTCCTTTTTATTCCCATCCCACCCTTTCAAATGTTAACAAATATTATCTAAGAAAACTTGAACTACACCAGAGTATCATGTTGAGAAAAAGAAAAAAAGAAAAAAAGAATCAACAATGAAAATCTAACATTGCAAGACAAACACCTGGATTTGAGAATTAGGATGTCTCAAGTTCTCATTAAGAGTAGCCAGCAAACTTCCTTTTATCCTATCTGACAATGCCAAACGAGATAAGGAGATACATTCAATGAATCGTGAAACAGCAAAGCGCATTCTCTCTCCTCCCTTCCCACGGTAAAGGCGTGCTTTCTCAATAGCAGGAACCACCCCGGCAACAAGTTTCTGTTTATCTAATTAGGAATATTTGAATAAAATAGTGAGTATTTATGCATTCACACACTGAGAAAAGGAAGTGACTACAGACAGACAGATGCCCATGTCAATTTTTCACTCTAAACCATTGGGCTATAAAATAAAGCTGACCACTTCACAAAATCGTGAATCATTAGAAGATTGCTATGTACATTCTTCTTCCCCATCAAATTCATACTTCAAACATTCTGAAACAAACTCCAAGCCCATGAAGCACAAAGCTTATGTAATTCTCATGAAGCTATAGATTCAAAAATAAACTAATCACACATAAAAGCAAGTCAGACATCCATCTAGCAATTCAGTGCAGCCATTCTAATCAACTAATGAGATGTTTAAAGAATACAAGCACCAACCAGTAGCAAGCTTGTAACCACATTGATGCATGGCCAAGACCACCTCGCCAACTGCTAAGGTTGCACCATGCCGCATGCATAGATCAGTTGAGAGAGTAGAAGGAATCAATTTCTCCATAATAAAGTTTGCAAAGTAATCAAGATCATATTTAA
>CAODLS010190356.1:0-10330 GCA_948243855.1 Flueggea neowawraea | reverse complement strand
AAAACAAATAATGCATGTCAGAGTCAAAACAGAGAGAGGATATATACATACGTATATATCAATTTTTGAAAACAGAGTTCGAATATCCATTTCACTAAGGTCAAATTATTAACTTAACCAATCCTTAGATTAGTCCAATTTCAGAGTATGTGTGATACACATAAAAAATAAATATACGTTAAAGATACACAGTCTATGTGTCTGAAGCTGTCTTCCACTCACCTGGATGTCGAGCTTCCAACCTTCGAAACACTAACCACTGGTCGATGGCTGGTCATCTCAGGAACTGAGCTGAACTGAAACAAACATTTAAAAGCACATCAAATACAGTGACTGTGGCAATACAGAAGATGCATGAGATGCAAATGCAGACTCAAACGCCAACAACGTCAGAAATCCTATTCAAATCGATAGACTATCGCTCATCGACATTCAAACCTCGATGTAGTATTGCAATAGGGTCTCCAAACTGTTTAGAGTTTACTAATCAATACCCAAGGTATTTCTATTATCAAATCAACTTCAAAATATTCATAAACTATATTTTTTAACCTCAAACTTATAGAATATTAAGTTTCATCTCTATAGGCAAATTACCCAAAAATCCATTTCCTGATTCAATCGATAGAAATCAGTTTAAACACCTAAACTGATCAAACTCAACCTCAAGAACTCAAATCTATGGTTGATTTCTCAAAAACAAATCAAAATCATCAAAGATCTACACAAACCTAAATCAAACCTTAGCCCATTCAGAGCAACCTCAAATATTTTGATTCTGGGCTTAATCTAGGTTCCTCTAACCTCCAGCAACCATAGATAATAATTATCTAACATCCAATCCAACAGAAACATCAAATTCAAACCCTAGATGCAAATTCGGCCCAAAAAGAGATTCCGAGATTAATGGGTGAAAATGATGAATTAAAAGGCAAGGAAGGACGATCTTACCTTAAAGAATCATCCTTTAATAATCCTTAGCATCCATCTCATCAGAATCACCAAGAATCAAGATCCCTAAAACAAATCAGACGAAAATGAGGTTCAAAAATCAAAAGCATGAAACGAATGAAAAGAAGAGATTAGATACTCGATCTTACCTCCAAAGATGTTTAGAAACATTGGGAAAACAAAGAAAAAGAGAGAGAATATGTCTGAGAGTGAGAGAGAGTGAAAGACGAGGAATGACGGACGAAGGTCGGGTAATAGGTATATATAAACATGGACGGATCGAAACACATCGTTTCGCTAAATCACAAAGGCAACGTATGTTGCACCTTATGGCAGCGTACATTGTGACTCTTCTACGTCCGTTGCACTGCATACTGTGCACGCATACGTGGTCAAATTTCAATAAAAAAACTTCGTATCTCCAGAATCCAAGATCAACGTACTTCATACCCAACACAACGTACGTTATGCTTGTTCTACGTGCGTTGTACCTTTCACAACGTACGTTGTCCGCATAAACACCTCACGGATCATTCCCAGTTCATGATCTACGTGCGTGGCTCCTCCTACAACTCGCATAGAAGGCCTACACCGCCCCCAAATCAACCTGAATCACTTACAACGTGCACGTAGATGGCCTCCAGTAAGCTCTACGAGCGCAAAATCATTCCTCCAACGTGTTCTTAACTTCAAATCATGAATCCCATCACTCTCGGGACTTAACCACACCTAAACTTTCATAGATAGCATCCTTAAAAAATTTTCAAACACAAAAAATCACCTAAAGCTTTTGAGAATAATTCTCAAATGAACAAAGATTATTATCAATCGAGTGACGTTCCACCAAAGATCTTGTTAGAGTTGGTCGAAACGCTATAGACAAATGATCAGAACAGGAGGGTTATTACAATTCACCTATCTTGTTTTTCCAAGGAAACAAAATAAGGAAAACCTAAACATTAGTTTTCTAAGGCTCACTGGCAACCACTTTTGTTTTTCTAAGGTTTAATAAGAAAACCTATTAACTCCAAGCAAATAACCTTTCTTGTTACAAAATCAACACAAGATATAATAAAAACAAGCTTACACAAACCCAAACTGTGATTGTAAGTGAATAGCTCAAATGTGTTAGAAATATAGAGATGACAGAGCACGTAAATAGCAAACTTAGCAAAGGTCTCTGTTATTTCTCTTCTGATTTGAGGCTTCTATATATAGCCACTTGGTACAAAATTGATGTTGGAAGCCTTAAAGTAGCCGTTGTGAGAGAATAGAAAATTCTATCTGTAAATGACGTCATTGTCTTGTACGTATGTACCATGATTTAGGTGCATAATCCTTTGACCAAAATGATTTTGACGTGCATTGCTAGCAGGTCTACGTGTTGTGCTTGAACTCCAATGGTCACTGCCTTGAATAAATCAGCTTCTACGTGCTTTGCCACTCATCTACATGCGTTGTTCTTGATCTCTACGTGCTTTGATCAAAGTGCTCAATGCGTGTTATTGGATCTCCAAGATAGCACCTTTGATTTCCATGTCAGTATGTTAAAGAATATTCAAATTTGAATTCCTGAGGAACGTTTTGCCTTTGTCCTCATCTGAAGCTCGTCTACATGTGTAGTACCTCTACTACGTGCGTAGAGATTTGTTCTTCAAAGATCACACTTTTGCTCATCTACGTGCTTTGCTTGCTAACCAACGTGCCTTTGAGAAAGTTCAAAACTCTTCATCAGATGTAATTGCCGACCACATGCATTGCTGTCACGACCTGTTTTTGGATCTTGATCGGTATACGAGGTGAACCGTCTATGGAAACCCGGCCCATCCCGCACAAGTCTCTAAGAAAAGAGTAAATATTCAAAACTATTATTAACGAATTTAAAATTGTTTGAAAATATTTTATAACCATTTAGTGCAGGTAATTAAAAAGAAATTCAAATTTATTAAAAACATAAGTTTTCATAACATAATAATGATAATAACTATTTTACAATTATAAAAAATATAAAATGCAGAATAAATATACAAAACCATACATCCACAAGTGTCCTGGTGTGGAGCAGCTACAAATACAAATACTAGGCCCGAACAAAAGGGCATGACTACAACTTTAGAATGCCTCACTGGATATAGGGTTGCCGAAGATCGCAGTCAACAAAATCACCTGAAAGATAGAAATCAACAGGGACAAAATAGAAAGAATGGGATAAGAACCCAGTGAGGAGTGACACTCCAAAATGTCTCATACGTGCCTCACAAAGACAGTTTTAAAAATGTTTTTAGAAAGTACACATGTACTTATATACCCACTTACTAATAGTATACACTCGTATACATAAGAATAATAGTTCAAAAATTCATTTCAAAAGCGTTCGCACAGACGACATATAACATGCAGTGATGCAAAATGATCAAATACCAAAGAACAGATAAAGCATGCTACGGGCATACATACATAGTCATGTATCATAGGCTATCCAAAACAAAACAGATCTAATAATCACTGACCATACACCCGTATTATATTAAAACTGCTCTAACTAGATTAGATCAAAATAGACTAGCAACCTCAAGAGTCCAAACAAAACTCGACTAATGAGAGCTAACAGCTGTCATCTTTAGGGGCTAAAAAATAGTACTTTGTCCACCATAAGGGTCTCAAGGTTGTAATATAAATACCGAATCTAAGTACATCTATGAGCATTGTAGTCCATGTGCTCCAACAAGATATACCCCATCAGACTACAATATATTAATATATTACGGGAAGATGAACAACAACACAAACTCACTGAATCTGTTAAAAACCATAATATCCCAAAAGGGCTAACAAAGGACTAAAATAGAATTAAAGTCGATCATGGACTCCTACCACTGATCAAAATCAAATCATACATGGACTCTGCCATTGATCCAAACCGAACCATATGTGGACTTTGCCACTAATCAAAATCAAATCATGTGTCGGGCTGGGACACATGGCTACCAACATTCCTAATAGCTGGGATTTGTCAAGCATTGGTATACCAAATGCTACGTTCACCCATAGTATAGGTGTCTCGAGTCAAAATCTTGTCCCAAAAACTTATGCAATATTGTAAAATGAAAAGTTATACAAAATAAGTATTTATTTCTAAAAATACAAATAGCTCCCTACGGAACAATTGTTCGGAAAAACATTTAGAAATCCAAATAAAATATTTGGTCCAAATATTTCAAAATCCCAAAACAAAGTAGCTTTTACAAAGGTTATAATAAATATATGGTTTGTATACATTTGGTTTATATTTATATATTGAGTTATATATAAATTGTTTTAATTATAAAATGTTTTTTCGAATAAATGTTTTGGAAATTAAATGATGGGTAGAATTTTTGAATCTCTGGAAGGCTTGTACGGGATGGGCTGGGCTTCCATAGACGGTCTGCATTGTACGTCGGTCATGGTCCCTGGAATGGGTCGTGACAAAGGTGGTATCCGAGCATTAGGTTTCGTGGAACTAGGTGTTCGTATAGTTTGGGTCTGGTGTGGAGCTTAGGTATCTTTGATCGAGTCAGTGTGATTTTCTTCTGTGTATTCTTTGATCTTTGGCTCGATACTGTGGCAACCACTTACATATTGATATTGCATACACAATTTGTTTGTTGTAGATATGGATTGTCCACGCAGTAGAGGTCGTGAGAGACCTAGATGCTAGCATGTTGATGCTGCTGAGTATTCTGTAGACAAACAGCATGAGGCGGCTAGTTTACCTGAGTTTGCAGCACCACAGCCATAACCAATGCCTATTGGTCAGGCGGATGTGTTAGAAAGATTTACTCAGGTCTTGATAAGGGTGAAGGCTTTGTTAGTTGGTCAGGCTGCTGGAGGGCAGACTGTTCCGCCTGTTGAGACACTGCCATTACATCCACTTCAGCCTTAGACAATTGTAGTACATGCACCTGTGACAGTTCCCACAGCATCTCAGTATGATGCTGAGTCTCAACTTGCGAGATTTATGAAACTTTCTCCACCTAGATTTTTGGGTAGATTGGGGGAGGACCCTCAGGACTTCACGTTTACAGTGGAGCAGTATTTTGAGGCCATGAAGCTTATATATGACGCTGCGAGAGTGAGGTTGGCTTCATTTCTACTGGATGGTCGAGCTGCCAGATGGTGGCATGACCAGAGGTCACGTAGAGTATTCACGTGGGAGGAGTTCAAAGATGAGCTCACTTTGTTTGTTCTTCCTCCGAGTGAGAGGGACAAAAGAACAGACTAGTTTAGTGAATTTCACCAGGAACCAGGTATGTCCGTCAGTGAGTATGAGGATAGGTTCCGAGAGTTAAGCTGATATGCTCCTATTGAGGCTTGTGGTGAGGAAGCATTGGCTAGGAAATTTCTGAATGGTTTGCTCCTAAAGATCAGGAGGGTAGTGGCAACTCAGAGATTGTCTACAATGTCGCAGATATCAGAGGTTGTGAGGGGTATGGAGTACCAAGATGATATACAACCGAGAGAGCCCAAGAGGGCAAAGACTGATAGTTCATCAAGGGGTTAGCAAAGCTGGGGACAGAGTGAGATGTCAGAGCATAGACATAGATGTTCCTTTGGAGGTCAGGGCCAGAGGCAGGGACATGTATCCCAGAGTGCTGGTGTAGCACAACCAGCGAGACATGCTGGAGGACAGAGTTTTGGAGGTTCACGTCCGCTTTGTGAGACGTGTGGGAGTAGACATTCAGGGGCTTGTAGTAGGACATCAGGCCTTTGTTTTCATTGTAGACAACCAGGGCATAAAGTGGTTGAGTGTCCTATGAGGCGTGGCACAGTATCATAGACTATACAGTCAGTGGTCGGAGGTACAGGTAGTGGCGCGGCAGGTTCAGGGAGCCGTAGCCAGACTGGATAGGGTACAGGCCGTGGGCAGATCGGACAGAGCAGTTTTGCTACTGGAGGGCAGACTCAAGTGTACCATTTTACTCGTCAGGAGGCGCAGACCTCCAATGCTGCAGTTATTGGTATGCTTTTCATTTCCGATATTTTTGCTTATGTATTATTTGATACTGATGCATCGCATTAGTTCATCACTCCGCATTTTGTTGAATGATCGGGATTAGTACTACATCAGTTAGACAAGTTGCTAGAAGTTTCATCACTTTTGAGCAACAAGTTAATGACTGATTCCGGAGTTCGAGATTGCATGATCTCGTTTGACGAGCACGAGTTGGCAGTTGATCTCATCTTACTAGATGTGGGTGAGTTCGATGTTATTCTTGGCATGGATTGGCTTTCAAAGTGGCATGCTACTTTGGATTGCTTTGCCAAGAGAGTATGTTTTCGACCGCTTGGTCAGACTGAGTTCTACTATCAGGGCAAACGAGACAGCGCTGTTCGGGGTTATTTGTCAACTGCTAGAGCAGAGTGAATGATTCGCCGAGGTTGTGAGGCGTACCCAGCTTTTGTATTGACTGAGTCCGTAGGACCAGAGTTGGAAGTGAAGGATGTACCGATAGCTCAAGAGTTCTCAGATGTGTTTCTTGAGGAGTTATCAGGACTTCCACCTGAACGCAAGATTGAGTTTGCGATAGAGGTACAGCCTGGTACCGACCCGATATCGATTCAACTGTATCAGATGGCACCAGCAGAGTTGAAGGAACTGGAGACCCAGTTGCGAGAATTGTTGGACAAGGGATTTGTTCAACCGAGTGTTTCACCTTGGGGTGCTCCAGTATTGTTTGTAAAGAAGAAGTACGGTAGTCTTCGCATGTGTATTGACTATCACCAGCTGAATAAGATGACAATTAAGAACAAATATCTGCTTCCGAAGATAGATGATTTGTTTGACCAGCTACAGGGAGCGCAGTGGTTTTCTAAGATCGATTTGAGGTCGGGATATCACCAGTTGCAGATTAGAGGGGAGGACATTCCCAAGACAACTTTTCAAACTAGGTATGGACATTATGAATTCAAAGTGATGTCGTTTAGTTTGACTAATGCGCCTGCGGCATTCATGAATTTGATGAACAGAGTGTTCAGGCCACACCTGGATCGGTTTGTCATTGTGTTTATCGATGATATATTGGTGTACACGAAGAGTAAGGAATAGAACAAGGATCACTTGAGGTCAGTCTTGAAGACTTTGCGAGAGCATCAACTGTATGCTAAGTTCTCGAAACGCTTGTTCTGGCTTGATCAGGTGGCATTCTTGGGACACGTGGTGTCTAAGGAGGGGATTATGATAGATCCAAAAAAATTAGATCATCTGATGTACTGGGGTTCAGTGTTGATGATTTTGGAGTCCTTTGGTTTGGACTGAGATAGTGCGTACCATCGTCTGGTGGGCTACGCGAGGAGATTATGACCGAGGGTCACAACTCCACATATTCTGTACACCCGGGGTATATCAAGATGTATCGGGATCTTCGTGAATCGTATTGGTGGTCGGGGATGAAGAAAGACATAACTGAATTTGTTAGCTAGTGTTTGACCTGTCAGCAGGTTAAGTTCGAACACTAGCGTCCTTCTGGATTGATGCAGCAATTACCTCTTCTCGAGTGGAAGTGGGACCGCATCACCATGGATTTTGTGGTTGGGCTACCAAAGACATCTTCGGGATATGACTCGATTTGGGTGATTGTGGACCGATTGACGAAATTGGCACATTTCTTGCCTGTCAAGACGACATATGGAGCAGCACAATAGGCGAAGTTATACGTCGATCGGATTGTATGTTTACATGGAGTGCCAGTTTCCATAGTATCTGACAGATGACCTCAGTTTACATCCCAATTTTGGCGTAAACTTCAAGACGAGTTGGGTACTCGATTGGATTTTAGCACTGTTTTTCATCTGCAGACAGATGGGCAGTCCAAGCGTACTATTCAGACCTTGAAGGATATGTTGAGGGAGTGCGCTGTGGATTTTGCTAGGAGTTGGGATTCTCACTTTCCATTGGTAGAGTTTGCTTATAACAACTCGTACCACTCGAGCATCGAGATGGCGCCTTACGAGGCACTTTATGGTAGGAAGTGCAGATCTCCCTCATGTTGGGCCGAGCTGGAGAGACAGAGCCATTGGGGCCAGATTTGATTTTGGAAATGACTGAGAGAGTGAGATTAATCCATCAGAGGATTCAAACTGCTCACATTCGTCAAAAGAGTTATGCTGACCCGAAGCGTAAACATTTGGAGTTTGAGGTTGGAGACCATGTATTCCTTAAAGTGTCACCAATGAAGGGTGTCCTGAGATTTGGAAAGAAAGGCAAGTTGAGCCAGAGATACATTGGTCCATTTGAGATTATTGGCCGAGTTGGAGCAGTGGCATATGAGTTGGCGTTACTGCCTCAGTTTGCTTCAGTTCATCCAGTATTCCATGTTTTGCTTCTGATGAGATATGTTCCAGATCCGTCGCATGTTTTGGCTCCACAGTCTTTTGAGGTTCGACCGAATTTATCTTATGATGAGGTTCCGTTCAATATCGTTGACCATCAGGTCAAGAGACATCGGAACAAGGAGGTCGTCTCAGTGCTCGAGGTATCTTAGGATTACTTGCCTCACAATGAAATTGAACTCTTTCCTTTTTTTAATTTATTTTTTCATAAAACAACCTAATACTGCAATTTAAATAATTTTATACCCCCTTTGTCTCATTTCGATAGGTACATTTACCTTTACGCAAGAATTAAGAAAAGAAATTTTTATTAGTTAAAGTGCATTTAATTTTGTAATTTTTTTTTAATTGTACCTTTTGATTTGTGTTAATGAAATTAGTTAAGACATTAATTATAATTCTTGGACTAATCATCAATTAAAGGAGTAGTATTGTAACTTAGCAACTTACTTAGTGAAAAGACAAAATGCTTATAATTTGGATCACCCAAAGTGTAAAGAGTATCTTTGTAACGACCCAGATATAACTGTCTTAGATAACTTTCAGGCCTAAATCACCAGCCCGAAAAAGGTTAACCAAGTTGTCTAATAGTTAGAATTTTAGGCATTATAACTGGAAAGAGAAGATGATATGAGAAGACAACACCCTTATTTGTTTCCTGAGCAAGGTATGTAAAATTTTGTGGATGAAATTTCTTTAAGTAGGGGAGAAATTGTAACTTCCCAAATCAATTTTTCTCTAAAAGTTGGACTATTAGAAAATTAAATTATTATACAAGTGTGTATAGGATTAAATCTTAGAATTAACAAAAACCAAATTATTGGAAGAAGTATTATTTGCGAGAGTACGGTTAAATTGTAATTTTAATAGTTATTATGGGTATTTTGGAAAATAGAAAGAGAAGTGGGGGTAGGATTGGAAAAAAAAAAGAAGAAGGAGAGACTAAAAGAAATGAAATAGGGCCGCTGTAGGAAAAAGAATAATAAAAATGAAATGGAGAGAGAGAGTACAGAGACTTAGAGAGAGAAAACTTCCAAACACGAGTGTCCAATAGACAATCTTTAAAAAGTCCCATGTTCCTTGTCACCTCCTCTTTCATTTTCGACTGGTGGCTACTCATGAAACCACTGAATTTTGAAGGCAACAAGGAAGGAAGTCATGATGGTTTTTGAGCAATTTTTGAAAAACGAGGAGGATTTAGAACGTGAAGTTGCCACCATTGGTCTGCTCTCATCAAGATTGTAGATCTAGGTTGGTGGTCCATTTTCCAGCGAGATTCTGGTGACTGGATGGCGATGCTCCGATGACCTTTTGACGAGATCTCCTTCTGACTCTAGCAGTGATTTTCAATAATTTGAGACCAATTTTCAGTGGGTAAGATAATACTTGAAAGAGTTTAGGTGAATTGTGATTTATTATGGATTTATTTGTGGAGTTTTATGGTGAGAAAGTATTGTGAATATTTGTTAATGATGATGATTGAATTGAGAAGTCGATATGTAGTTAATAGATTGTTAATAATATGTAGTTGTTGCCATTGTTGTTGATGAGGATAATCGAAATGATAATGAGACTATGAATGGGTGAAGGAGTAAGGATAAATTTGATAATAGATGAAATATAATAAGTTGGTAGACTATGAAGGAAGTACAGTGTGAATTCATATAATGTCTTAATCCAGTGTTTAAGCATCATGGTTAAATTTGAATTATTCAAGTGAGTCAAACCCTTATATGTGTTTATTCTTTAACTTTCATAATAGGAGGGAATCTAGTATTGCCACTAGGCACCAGGCTTTCTTCAACTAACCGAGTTTAGGAATGTTCTTCATTTTGACCACGTAAATGGACGTATATACAACTTAGGTTATTTCAAATGCATATCTATATATGTTTTCTGTGAAAAGCATGGATTTTACCAATGTTTATTTTCATAGAAAAAAGGAGCAGTAAAGGTTATTTTCAGTTGTTTTTAATGTCAGATAACATGCATAATAATGATTTCCATG